>JACXGI010001242.1:59919-99168 GCA_016801175.1 Esox masquinongy | reverse complement strand
TGTGAAGCATGGGGGTGGAAACATCATGCTTTGGGGCTGTTTTTCTGCAAAGGGACCAGGACGACTGATCCGTGTAAAGGAAAGAATGAATGGGGCCATGTATCGTGAGATTTTGAGTGAAAACCTCCTTCCATCAGCAAGGGCATTGAAGATAAAACGTGGCTGGGTCTTTCAGCATGACAATGATCCCAAACACACCACCCTGGCAACGAAGGAGTGGCTTCGTAAGAAGCATTTCAAGGTCCTGGAGTGGCCTAGCCAGTCACCAGATCTCAACCCCATAGAAAATCTTTGGAGGGAGTTGAAAGTCCGTGTTAACCAGCGACAGCACCAAAACATCACTGCTCTAGAGGAGATCTGCATGGAGGAATGGGCCAAAATACCAGCAACAGTGTGTGAAAACCTTGTGAAGACTTACAGAAAAGGTTTGACCTCTGTCATTGCCAACAAAGGGTATATAACAAAGTATTGAGATGAACTTTTGTTATTGACCAAATACTTATTTTCCACCATAATTTACCAATAAATTCATTAAAAATCCTACAATGTGATTTTCTGGAATTTTTTTTCTCATTTTGTCTCTCATAGTTGAAGTGTACCTATGATGAAAATTACAGGCCTCTCTCATCTTTTTAAGTGGGACAACTTGCCCAATTGGTGGCTGACTAAATACATTTTTGCCCCATTGTATGCTCATTTTGAATTTGATGCCAACAAACACGCTTCAAAAACGTTGGGACAGGGACATGTTTACCACTGTGTTACATCACCTCTTCTTTTAACACATTTAACACATTCTTTCAAGAATATTCTGTAAGCATTAGTTCTGAAAATGCTGTAGTTTTGAAAGTGAAAAGTTTTCCCATTCTTGCTTAATACAGGATTTCAGGTGCTCAACAGTTTGGCGTCTCCTTTGTCGTATTTTTCGTTTCATAATGCGGCAAATGTTTTCACTGGGTGACAGGTCTGGACTGCAGGCAGGTCCACTACAGAATCATGTCTGTTTTTAATGCATTGCCATCTGAGGGCAAGAAGATCTACTCTAAGATCCTTCCAATATTGGTTTTCGGCCTTGTCCGTTGCGAACAGAGATTTCTCCAGATTCTTTGAATCTTTTAATGATATTATGTACCGTAGATGATGAGATCCCCAAACTCTTTGCAATTTTACATTGAGAAACGTTATTCTTAAATTGTTGCACTATTTTCCTGCATGGTAACAGAGTGGTGAACCCCATCCCATCTTTACTTCTGAAAGACTCATCCTTTCTGGAATGCTCTTTTTATGCCTGATCATGTTACTGACCTTTTGCCAATTGACCTAATTAGTTGTGTGATATTCCACCAGGTTTAGTTTTTTAGCATTACACAATGTTTCCAGTCTTTTGGTGTCTCTGTCCCAGCTTTTTTGAAACGTGTTGCTGGCATCAAATTCAAAGTGGGCATGTTTTTTCCAAGGAACAAAGACATTCCTCAGTTTCAACAATTGATATGTTGTCTATGTGCTATTTATTATTGAATATAGGGATTAAATGATTTGTACATCATTGCATTTTTTATTTCCATTTTGCACAGCATCCCAACTTTTTTGGAAACAGGAATAAAAGTATTTAGGTTTTATCAACCTAGATAAAATGAGCTAGTTTGGTAAAGCTAGAAGCTATCAAAAATGGCATCCACGTTGCTAACCATGTGACTTTAGGGGTTGTATACAGGTGAATGAATGACTTCCTCTAAGCATCGATTACTGACTGGTAATTGCTAGATAGATAACCATTTTCTCTGTCACTTTTATTAAAACAAAAGTAATGTATTGGTCAATCAGGAACAAGAATGTTACTTCCCAGGTTAAAAAAATAATTATTTGGTTAATAATGAATATGGTTTATCAAGCGATCAATCAAAATAAAAATGAGTCAGCAATAAAGGTTAAATAAAATAAACACGTGCTGCACTGTAATTTTCAAACATGGGGCATATATTGTACTTCATTAATGATTGAAAGGAATCAAAATTACACATTTCTTAAGTCAAAATAATTTGAACCCTTTTTTAATACTTAGTGTGCCATATCCTTACAAGGATAACAGCACAGAGCCTTTTAATTTTGTATGAGATTGGAAAAAACATTGGAAGCGATTTTGACCATTACTCTATCTATCAATCAATCAATCAAATGTAATTTATAAAGCCCTTTTTACATCAGTAGTTGTCACAAAGTGCTTTTACAAACACTCAGCCTCTATTCTACTCTATACAGTATCTTTCCAGATTCTTGAAATCCCATTGTCTGCCTTTATGGAGAGCCCTCTTGAATTCATAACACAAGTTGGGGATTTATTTGAAAACCTAAAATGACCATTAGCAAGCAAGCAAGTTTATTTATATAGCACAATTCATACATAGAAGCAATTCAATGTGCTTTACAGTGAAAATAAAAGTACAAAATGCAATGGAATTAAAACAGTCAGATTGTTACAATTCTCTAGCTCAGCTGTCTCCAGGGTGACTCCATGAACTTCAACACCCCGGTATCTCTCAAGCTCAGCTGTCTCCAGGGGGACTGCATGAACTTCAACACCCTGGTATTTCAATCCTCGCATTTCAATGCTAGGATGAACCCGTCAGTCCCAGTGTGAGATAATCATTGCATCAATGTCTTACTTGGCTCTCTCCAAGGGGATATTTATGCCATGTCTGTACATGCATTTTATATTCATCCTCAATGAATTACAGTTGCCATAACTGTTTACTGTACCACCCCGGTATCTCAATCCTCGCGCTTCAGCGCTTGGATAAACTCTTCAGTCCTTTTGTGAGAAAATACCCTACATTGATGTCTAAACAGCAGCACAAGAACTTGCATTATCCGTCATCCGCAGATTGTTACGTTTATACAGAGGTTATTCCTCTGATAGCACCAGAACTTGCATTATGATTGGTAAAAGATAGCAAAATATACATTTAATAACAAAATAAATCAAAAAGAGAAATATAAAATACAGCATAATAATAAAACATAGAATAAGAAAATATAAATAGAAAAAAAACAGTGCAGTTAAGTTTAAGTGATGAAACATAGGAAGCTGTAAGGCTAAACAGTGTGGTTAAGTTTAAGAGCTCAGTCATAGGCACGTGAAAAAAGAAGTGTTTTTAACCAGGATTTAAAAATTGATACGTTTGGGGCACGTCTAAGATCTTCTGGTAGTTTATTCCAGTTGTGTACAGCATAACTGCTAAACGCAGCTTCTCCATGTTTAGTTTGGACTCTTGGCTCTACTAGCTGATCTGTGTGCATGGATCTAAGAGCTCTGCTCAGTTTATATTCTTCAAACATAACAGAAATGTATTTGGGTCCTAAATCATTCAGAGATTTATAAACTAAAAGCATCACTTTAAAATCTATTCTGTAACTGACTGGAAGCCAATGCAAAGATTTAAGAACCGGAGTGATGTGCTCTGTTCTCTTGGTCCTGGTTAACATTCTAGCAGCTGCATTCTGAATGAGCTGCAGCTGTTTTACAGTCTTTTTGGGGAGTCCAGTTAAGAGGCCATTACAGTAGTCAACCCTACTAGAGATAAAAGCATGGATGAGCTTCTCTTAGTCTTTTGGGACACCAGGCCTTTGATTCTGGCTATATTTTTTAGATGGTGGAATGCTGTTTTGGTGACCGATTTGATATGACTGTTAAATGTGTGGTCTGAGTCTATCAGAACACCAAGATTACACACTTGATCCCTGGTTTTAAGGGCCCGAAAATCCAGCTCTTTACTAATACTTGTTCTGTTATTTTTGTTACCAAACACAATAATCTTTATCTTGGTTTAATTGTAGACAATTTTGGTTTATCCAGGTATTTATGTGCTCTATACTGTGACACAGAGAGTCAATTGAGCTGTTGGCATACGGTTCAAGAGCCACATATATTTGAGTATCATCGGCATAACTGTGGTAGTTAATGTTGTTGTTCTGTAGAATTTGGCCCAGAGGTAGCATATAGAGATTGAAAAGAAGCGGTCCGAGAACTGATCCCTGTGGAACTCCGCATGTCAAAGCCATCCTATCAGATTCATGATTAACAATGGTGACAAAGTAATTAATAGAACTAGAACTAGATCTAATAGAACTAGAACTCTTATTTTATTTGAATCAATTTTCAGGCGTATATCATTTAAAACTTTAATCAGGCCCGTTTCAGTGCTGTGGTGAGGTCGGAAACCTGACTGAAATTTGTCTAAGAGACCGTTTGAGGTCATAAAATTGCTGAGTTGATTGAAGACAACCTTCTCAATGATCTTGGCTAAAAGGGAGATTTGACACAGGTCTATAGTTGTACATTATAGATGCATCCAGTCTTCTCTTTTTTAATAGGGGCTTAATGGCAGCTGTTTTTAGAGACGTTGGGAAAATGCCTGATTGCAGAGAGTTATTATTTAATATTTGCTGCAGGTTCATTGTTATAGAGTTAAAAATTGTTTTAAAAAAGTCTGATGGCAGTGTGTCGAGACAACATGTAGAAGCTTTAAGATGTCGAACTGTTTCTTGTAGGGATTTTTTATCAATTGTATTAAATTGCGACATAATAACCAAGTTATGTCTTGGTGGTCATAGTGATGGTACAGTGTCCTTGCTAGACTGTGTAATTCTGATGGTCCGTCTAATACTTTTCATTTTTTCACTAAAGAAACATGCAAATTCATTACATTTCACAGTGGACATGAGTTCTGATGCTATCTGCTTTATTGGGTTTGTAAGCTTGTCGACCATGACAAATAGAGTGCGAATAGAGTGAGAAAGATGAGCTCTGCTCTCTTTGTTTAGAACTAGCTCCCTGATTGGTGAGTGTGGTGGAGGGGGGGAGGGGGAGTGTGATAGAAGGGGAGAGGGTGGGTGTGATTGAGGTGGAGAGGGTGAGTGTGGTGGAGGGGGGGATGGGAGTTGTTGTGCCCCCGTTTGGGACAAGAACAACTTCTCGAAGCATTGGGTGATTTTACTATACAAATTACAGAATGTTGACTTTGTGGTCAAATAACCACCTGTTTTGATGTATGCTTTGGGTAATTTTCTAGCAGTAAGAGCCATTTGCTGACATATTTCAGTCTAGTGGTAGAGGCAACCAGGTTTTAAACAGAATACTAGATAATGTTTATAATGTTGTTCACCTTTAAAAGGGTCCCAGGACCAATGGAAACTGAATAGCTACATTACATCAAAGATCCCCAACCATATTTTACAGTACGTGGTGTTCCATTCTGCCTGAATCATTCATGAAGTACAATATAATTTTTTATTAAGGATGATAATCATTTTGACAGTGATTGTATGTTTTAAAAACAGACTGACCACATTATTATGAATGTGTACAAATACTATACAAATATTCTTACACTAGATAGACAAAAATGACAAATCATACTAACACTTGCAAAAATGCCAATGCCAAGGATTATATTGGTAATAATATAACATTTTTGTTTTCATACTGTAAAAATACTATGCCAATTTTATGTGTAAGTTTGGTTATAATAGTGCTTATAAAAGAAACAGTGTGACAATGTTGATCCACATTCGCAGGGACTTCATGAACGACTTCTTGTCCTCTTCCCTCAAGATGTCCTCCTTCTCTCTGTGGATAATAAGCGGCTCAATATCAAATATGAGGTACAGTTAAATGATTCTCTCTAGGAAACTGTCACCTGTGAAACTGGTGAACTCACTACATTTTCAAATTGTTGCTATAGAGTAGATGTTAGTGGGACATACTAAAATGTACATCTGTTTTGTGTGATGTACTGTGCTGTACTGTACTGTTTTTTGTTTTTTTAGAATCTATTACAAAATATTGTAAATGTCAGATTAGTAGCACTTAAAATGGTTTTTAATATCACTTTAGGGTAGGTTGCCTCGAAGAAGCATCACAGCCATTGAGAATTCTGCATTTCCTGGGAGACTGGAGTTTGAGTTAACAGGTAATATACAAAACCACATATTGTACCTGTCTTTTATACTGCTTTAACATTTGCATTATGAAAATGTACAGCATATATATTTGTATCAAGTAAGCTGTATCAACTGTTGCTGTATGTATTGACGAAAACCACTCTACCTCGATTGTACATTATGTGGGGCAGGTGAACTCCTGGAGCCGCTGCAGGTATCTTGTACCTGTCCTGAAGACTATCAGAACTGGATCTTACAGTTACAACAGGTACTGGACTATTACAAAGTACAAAGCTACAACTGTTTGGAAAAACTGCATGTATCTCATGATTCCAACTGGTGTACTGTATATTCATTTTGTGAAGATGCAGTATCCAAACAATACAGTAAGTTCACTTAAAATTTTATTAGGATCCCCATTTGCTAGTACCTAAAGCAGCTGATATGTTTCCTAGGGTCCACACAAAGCATATTAGTGTACATCATTATATAATACAGAACATCAAAAACACAAGTACACAACTAAATATGTTTAAAATTGCAATAAATTAATACACTACATGCTACTTGTAAAAACTAGTTTCGCCATAAACTACTGTGGGTTGCAAGAAGAAAGTATTGTAGCACAAACAAAAAGTAGGCTAGTCCCAAAATGTAAAACCTATGCTCATTGATGTACATTTCTTGTCTTAACAGCCGGAAAATAACCAACAAGCTATCTCAAACCACATGGCTCCACCCCCCATGCCAAAAAAACAGCTGAACAGAAAAGAGTCCCAGAAACCAATGATAATGGCTCTAGACTGAGATTCACTTACCATTGCCCTCACTCAATAGAAAAAACACATTGCAATTTTTCAGAAATAGACATTGCATCTTTTGATAGAATATATATTAGTTTGGAACAATTGAATGAAAATATTTTGGTCTTTTTTTGTAAGCTACTGTCAGTAGTGTCATTAATGACAATGCTACTATGCAGAGGTAGTATATTTTTAGTGCACTGATATTACCATATTTTTATCTAAACTCTATGATTCAACCAACATGGAAAATGTAGTGTTCTTACCATTTTTCTGTTATGATTGTTCTTGATATTTTATGTAAAGTAAATCAATAAAAACATATTTTTCATCATTGCCTTTCTAAATAACTTACAGTAATAGCCAAAAAACATACAATTTTTCATTTTTCTTAAAGGGCAGGTAATTATGTATGAATTGGCAGAAATATACCCATCAAAGTCCCAAATGCAAAGCCAAACCTCACCTCAAGTGGAATGTGACCTCATAACCATGACCCATCCTGCTAGCCTATTCACTACAGCGTAAACTCAGAAAAATCTTTAAATGTTTGAATTTGAACTAAACCAAATTTTATGCCCTCATGGATTCAATAAAATGTTTCCAGCTAAGCTATAAGCTGATACTGAATTTACAGTTACAAATCAGTGTGCACAATTGCTTCTATGTCTGACTTATCTGCTTGCTAAGCCTTTTAAATTAGCACTGCATGACTCAGCCAGTGGCTTTTAACAGATGATTAGTTAGTGTCCTAATATACATCATCTTGGAAAGAGTTGACATAACAACATGTAACCATACGGGGTAGACAAGTGTTAATCCATTTCTGCAGGTGCACTATTTTGCTGTATTGAAGGTTAATGAGCCAAAATGCAAAGAGGGAATTTTATATTTTGCATCTGACCATTTTGGGCAAGGTGAAAGAATCAGCTGGTTAGAGGAAGGGTGGCAGTCAGAACAGTCCAGCTGTAGGTGTAGCCTACAGTGTTTTTTAAAACTCTTTGTGGTATGATAAAACCACTCAAAATTTCAAGATGTGACTTCATGATTGGTAATTTATTTAGTGTGTGGTTGAAGTCTTTAGAATTTTTTAGACAATAAAGGTCACCATGTGACGTGGTGGATGGCTTCTTATCATACTGCTAACTGAACTAAGCTATGACAAAGAGTCACTAAAACCCAAAGACTTACTATTTAAAAATCACCAATGAATTTATTCTCTTTATGATGTGGTCAATATGCATTATTTTTCTGTCCAGATATTCTTGTGTAGGTTATTCAGTCTATCAACATCTCTTAAGCCAAGTTAACATATTCAGCTTCATAAAACATGATGTCTCTACTTGGGAATACTGTTTAATAGGTTAGATTAAACAAACTCAGACAAGACCCTAAATGCAAGGCAACTATATTGATTTATCCATGAACCTCTAATGAAAACAATAGTTTTTTATTTCCCTGTATTTTATTGCGTCACCTTACATTCATGCCTTTGCCTTTCCAAGGTAGTCATGTTTTATAACGATGTACAACTTCCCCTTTGTTTAAAACAGATTTGGGGGAAATTGAAAAATGTGCGCCTCATCATAAGAGACCTACAGTGGATATAAAAAGTCTACACACCCCTGTTAAAATGCCAGGTTTTTGTGATGTAAAAGAATGAGACAAAGATAAATCATGTCAGAACTTTTTCCACTTTTAATGTGACCTATAATGTGAACAATTCAATTGAAAAACAAACTGAAATCTTCGAGGGGGAAAAATAAAAAACTCACAATAACCTGGTTGCATAAGTGTGCACACTCTTAAACTAATACTTTGTCGAAGCACCTTTTGATTTTATTACAGCACTCAGTCTTTTTGGGTAGGAGTCTATTAGCATGGCACATCTTGACGTGGCAGTATTTGCCCAAACTTCTTTGCAAAAGCGCTCCAAATCCATCAGATTGCGAGGACATCTCCTGTGCACAGCCCTCTTCAGATCTCCCCACAGATGTTCAATTGGATTCAGGTTTGGGCTCTAGCTGAGCCATTTCAAACTTTAATCTTCTTCTGGTGAAGCCATGCTTTTGTGGATTTGGATGTGTGCTTTGGCTCGTTGTCGCACTGAAAGGGGAACTTCCTCTTCATCTTCAGCTTTCTAATGGACGCCTGAAGGTTCTGTGCCAAAATTGCCTGGTATTTGGAACTGTTCATAATTCCCTCCACCCTGACTAAGGCCCCGGTTCCAGCTGAAGAAAAACAGCCCCAAAGCATGATGCTGCCACCATCATGCTTCACTGTGGGTATGGTGTTCTTTGGGTGATGTGCAGTGTTGTTTTTGTGCCAAACATACCTTTTGGAATTATGGCCAAAACGTTCAACCTTGGTTTCATCAGACCATAACACATTTCCCACGTGTTTTTGGGGGACTTGATGTTTGTTTTTGCAAACTTCAGCGGGGCTTGGATGTTTTTCTTTGTAAGAAAAGGCTCCATCTTGCCACCCTACCCCATAGCCCATTCATATGAAGAATACGGGAGATTGTTGTCACATGTAGCACAAAGCCAATACTTGCCAGAAATTCCAGCAGTTCCTTTAATGTTGCTGTAGGCCTCTTGGAAGCCTCCCTGACCAGTTTTCTTCTCGTCTTTTCATCAGTTTTGGAGGGACGTCCAGTTCTTGGTAATGTCTCTGTTGTGCCATATTTTCTCCTCTTGATGATGACTGTCTTCACTGTGTTCCATGGTATATCTAATGCTTTGGAAATTATTTTGTACCCTTCTCCTGACTGATATCTTTCAATAATGAGATCCCTCTGATGCTTTGGAAGCTCTCTGAGGACCATGGCTTTTGCTCTGAGATGCAACTAAGCAAATGTCAGGAAAATCCTACTAGAACAGCTGAACTTTTTTTGTGATTAATCAGAGTCACTTTAAATGATGGCAGGTGTGTAATGACTTCTATTTAACAGTTTGAATGTGATTGGTTAATTCTGAACACAATTCTGAACACAGCCACATCCCCAGTTATAAGAGGGTGTGCACACTTATGCAACCAGGTTATTGTAAAAATACAGGTTTTTATTTTTCGTTTTACCCCCTCGAAGATTTCAGTTTGTTTTTCAATTGAATTGTTCACATTATAGGTCACATTAAAAGTGGAAAATGTTCTGACATGATTTATCTTTGTCTCATTCTTTTACATCACAAAAACCTGGCATTTTCACAGGGGTGTGTAGACTTTTTATATCCACTATATATAATTTTAACAAGATACTATGTGCTACCTTTGCTTCATGGTTCAGGACTTTCGTTTTCGATAATTGGCTATTTCTCCTAAAATAATAGGTAGAAGACATTGCCTTCAGAAAGTATTCAGACTTTTTTAATGTTCCCAACATTTTGTTGTGTTATTTTGTTTTGTTGTGAGTTAATTTATAATGTATAAAATAAAAATTTTTGCCATCAATCTACACACAATACTCCATAATGACAAAGGGAAAACACATTTTTAGACATTTGTGCCAATTTATTGAAAATAATAAAGTCTCATGGACATTTTTATTCAGACCCTTTGCCGTGACACTCAAATTTGAGCTCAGATGAATCTTGTGTCCTTTGATAAACCTTGAGCTGTCTCTAGAACTTGTGTCCATCTGTGGCAAATTCAATTGACTGGACAAAATTTAGAAAGGCACACCTCTGTCTATATGAGGTCCCATACTTCACGGTTTATGTTAGAGCCATGCCATGAAGTCCAAGGAACTCTCTGAACACCTCCAAATTGTGTAGCGGCATAAATCTGGGGAAGGATTGAAACTAACAAACTAAGTAACTGGGCAAAAAGAGTCTTGGTCAGGAAGGTGAGTTTTTATGCAGAAATGGGAGAACCTTCCAGCAGGATAACGATCTCTGCAACATTTCATCAATCAGCCCTTTATGGAAGCCATTCCTGAGTAAAACACTCAAATGAAATGCCACCTGAACGACTCTGAGAACGTGAGGAAAAAGATTACCTCGTCAGATTAGATCAAAACTGAACAATTAGGCCTGTATGCTAAGCATTACGTCTGGCAAAATAAAAGGTACCACTCATCATCTGGCTCAATACCATCCTACAGTGAAGCGATGGGTGATGGGAGCATCAAGCTATCGGGATGCTTCCCAGCGCCAGAGACTGGGAGACTGGTCAGGATTTGGAGAAGGATGAACAGTGCAAAATACAGAGAGGTCTTTGAAGAAAACCTGATCCAGAGCACACAGGAAGAAGAGAAACCTTTCAGCATAAAAACAAACCAAAGCACATACACAAGACAATGCTGGAAATGGCTTCAGGACATGCCCTTCTCTTTGAGTGGCCCAGCCAAAGCCTGAACTTGAACCGCATTGAAAATTTGTTGGAAGACCTGAAGATCACTGATGCTCCCCATCCAATTTGAAAGAGCTTGAGAGGATCTACTAGAAACAATGGGACAAACTGCTCTAAGCCGCTAGAGTAGTTTTCATCAAGCTAAAGCAAGAAAGCGTCAGAAGACCTATATATGTGTAGGCATTCGTACTGCTACACATACACACGCAAAGTAGCCTAGTAATTAAACCAAATGCAAAAAAAAAACATCCCCAATGACTTGCCATAATAAAGTCAACGAAAACATCTAACTTGATGGCTAGCAGTTGAATTATCTAATTAACAAACAATTGGTTAAGAGAAAGAAATAGTTTAGCAGGACTGAAGGCAAATGCAGGAGCCGTTAGATGTATTACTGAGAGCATCTCTGGGAAGACGGGAGCGGATGCGGCTTATTACAATCCAATTGCAGCAGGCTCAACATCCCAGTAGCTGCAGTAGTCATCAGTGAGCTTGTTACACCTTAGTCCTGCTGGAAGGCCTACAATCTTCAATGGTGACCAGTTGAACATTGGTCTCTAACACACCTATTATATGTTGACTTTGTGATGCCTTGAACATATTCCAGGCTCCCAGTACCAAATCCGGGAAAGCAAACCTATAGACATTTTACATATACATTTTAGCAGACATTCTCATTCAAAGCAACTTACAGTTACTGCATACATTTTAAGATGAAAGATAAAGGTAAAAAACACAAGTACATTCTACTCAATTATTTAGTTATTAGCAAAAGTCCATGCTGGATATAAGAGAACACAAATAGTAAACACTACAAACACAGGAAGGTTAGTTCATGAAGGCTGAAGTTGTTTGAGGTACTCTTTGAAAAGGAAGGATTTCAGATGTTTTCTAAAAAAAAAATCGGCAGAAACTCTGCTATCCTAGATTTCATGCGGTCCCTCAATGTGTGTAAGAGATCATAAAAATCTATAGATTCTCAAGTTATTTTCCAACATTCAACCATTGTCCAAAAACTATGTATCTGGGGAAGGTTGTGGGTTGTTCTGCAGGACAACACCCTCAAACACATTCAAAAGGCTGAACTGTGTCCAGTGAAAAGTCCATATTTCAATCAAATACCAAACCTCAAACTTCTTGAAGTTTCCTGAAAAGCTGGATAGAAAGGTGCTGCAAACTCATCGATGGGTACAAGAAATATTTTTTGAAGTGTAGAGGTCTTTGGAGAAAGAACATGGGGTTTAAATGGTGTCTGGTACCAGCTAGCCTCCACAGACATAATGTAATGTTAGTCAACACCTGGTCTCTGGATAAGGAGCCCCCACACTCACGCAATGCCGAGCTCACTCAATGGTTTGAAGGCTAAATAAAGCTGTGAGATGAAGAAACGGATGATACTGGGATGATTTCATTGTCGTGTTTGCAAAGCCTGTGTCCCTGCTTCCAGGATAGGACTCAGTCTTTTGAATTATTTTATAAATAAGAATCAGCGATGTATAATTGGTCTCTCAATTTTATAACATCCTCTCCGGTACATATTAAAAAATAGATGCATGCTAGTGATTTGAAAAGTTATTTTCACTAGACTTGGCCTTAATTAAGGATGTATTAATACACATTATGGAGTCTGATTTATTGTGATAGATTATTAAGTAATAATAGTTGTTGGTTACTCACAAACTGAACAATCTTGACCAAAGGCTTTGCAACCAAGCAATAGCTTCAGAAAATCTTTAATTTATTAAATTTGTCATCATTTTCTGAATTAAAATTATAAATATATATATACATTTTTTAATTGACTCTTGTAGAAATATTGTCCAAATGTTTAAGATCAATAGATACACACATTTATTTTTAATGTCAGTTAGGGTTAAGGTTATTTATATTTATTTTAAATATAAATATTTTTGATTTTTTTATGAAAAATGCAACAGTGTCTGTTTTTTTAGTACTGTAAATATATAAAAGACTGGAAAGTACATATGTACATTTATTTCAGGTGTAATGCATTTACAGTATTGTGCTAACAAACAGAAATATCAATATTTTCTATCTAGATTTTATTAATTCTAAGATTTATATGAATGTATGGCATATTTTGGCAGACCCTGGGCCTCATAAATTACAGTCATCATAATTAAATTTGCCAAATTAGCCATATGTTCATTAACAAATGTAAGTACATGTTGAGTAGGAACATTTACATAATTATCTCCATAGATTATGACCAGCTATAGGAGCACAAACAATACACATGCTGTAACAGCAAACATTTAAATTAATACTAAGTCTGCAATCTAATAAAAGTACATATATATATATACACACACACACATACACATACACACACACACACACACACACACACACACACACACACACATATATACAGATGTGCCAATGGAATGGTGTACATCTTCATGTAGATGGTAATATTTTGTTTGGTCAGAGTTTTTTTTACAGTATGTCACAAATTGTGTGTTTCCAATGGATAACCATATTGCTTAATCATTGTGCTCATTTTCAAGATATTCCAGAAAAATAATGCTCTTTGAGCACCTGCAGACTAAAAAAAGTTCCCACAAACAGATCAACTAAAACTGCTCCACTATTGAGAAACTGGTTTTGCATGAAAGCTTTGTCTTATAGATACTTTAGTTTGACAGTTTCTGGACTGTTACGCTTGCACATTCCAACCATAAATGAAACCTGCAGGATGGAGAAAACACTTAAAAGAACTCATCCTCCAGTTTTTGTGTGACACACTTGATCCGGATGTTTTCTCTAAGGTTACGGAGACGCGCACTGCGACTTGTGATCTCCTCTACATTGGTTTTGGGGAACCAGCCCCGCTCCCCATCTGACAGCCGAATGCCCTCCACCCAGCCTGTGGAGACATAATACACACAAGTTTTCCTTAATATGTATACTTACGAGGATATTTGAACTTGCCAAAAAGAGTCTCTTACCGTCACTTGTAATAGTCTTGGCTTGAAGGATATCAGCCTTCTCCAAAGTTAGCTCATCATGCTCTTGCGCCTGGTAGCTCTTAATGCATTGAACTTGGGAAAGATCTGAGAGGAGGAACAACCAAAGAGATATTTAAGCCCAGTGTAGTCAGGAGTGTGATTTTCCTAGTTTTTTAACATTACATATATTATCACACATAATCTGATAATAGAAAGTCTGCATTTTTTTTCATTTTTCCATGTTTCTCCCCAATTTCATGATATCCAATTCATAATCATGGCCCTGCCTCATTTCACCTATTCCCTGTGGAAGAGTTGATTTCGATCGTCCTTCAAAGCGCATCCGATGCCATTCTGATTCTTATTGCACTTCTTGAAGTTTCGACCAGAATCCCTATGCCAAGGGGAAAGCATTGTCCTACAGTACAGTACCTTCTAATTTGTCGCTAGTAATCAATTATTTTCTGTTTTGTTTTTGTAATTAATTTAGAAAACCTTGTAGAGTTTATTTTTCACTTTGACATTGTGGACCTTTTTGTGTATCAGTGGCAAAAACTCCTAGTTAAATCCTTTTTTATTTCATGTTGTAACAACTAACAACAAAAGTCCATGAGGGGGAATATTTTTCAGAGTTATTGTACACATTAATATTCTGTGGAGCCACCTTTTGCTGCAAAATTCTTTTGGTAAGAATGGTCCAGCTTTGTACACAATGTAGGAGTGATTTTGGATCATTCTTGTTGGCAGATTTGCTCAGGTTGTTCAGGCTGGTTGGACAATGTCTGTGGAGCTAAATTTTCAAATACTACCAGACACTTAATGAGATTGAGATGATGAAATTGAGGACTTTGACTGCCCCACTATTGGACATCCACCTATTTATTCTTGAGCAACTACAATGTTGCTTTGGCCTTATCCTTGGGATCCCAAGCTTGTTTTTGGGGGGACTCTTGCAGTGTTTTCCTGCTTTTCTTGCAGTGTTTCCTTGCATTTTGCTCCATCCATTCTTCCTTAATGCCCAATTCCTCCTGATGAGAAGCATTCCCACAACATGATCCTGCAAATACCATAATTCACCGTAGGGATGGTGTGAGTTGAGGCATGGGTAGTGTTAGGTTTGCGACACACAAGTTTCGTCCAAAAAGCTCTTTTTCTCAGCCGACCACAAAACATTTTCCCACATAACAACTTGGTTACTCCCATGCTTTTAGAAAGTACTTTTTTAGTAATGGCTTCTTTCTTGCCACTCTCCAAAACAGACCATTTTTTGCAGAGCTCTTACAGTATATGGTTGACGATGCACAATTACTCCTCAACTTTTGTAACTCATTCAATGTGTTTGTTGGCCTCTGTGGGTTCTCTTACAAGTCTCCTTGTTGTTTGTGTGCTGAGTTTTGAAGGACATCTTTTGCTTGGCTGTACCTGGGTGGTGTAATGCAGCTTCCACCTTCTGATTATTGATGCACCTGCGCCCACTGGGATATCCAAACACTTGGATATTATTTTATTCTGGCAATATATAAAACAGTCTATTGACTTGTTTTATATATTGCCAGAATCAGCAATTTGTAATGTTCTCGTGATTGCATAACATTTTCAGTGTATCAATTGTAATGTACTGATTTGACAGAATTGGTCTGTTATTTGAATACTTTCACAAGGCACTGTATATAAATCAGATCATAGATATTGGTATATTGACAATCTGCTCCAAACTGACTTGAATTATACTTTTGTATGGTGCATACATTTCTGTGTACACTTGTTAATTCGCTATGTGACTTTATCTGTAAGTCAATGAATACTTAACTGCACAGCAGACTATTGAAAAAGCTACTTACCATCATTTTCACTGGCCTGCTCAATATCTTCCAATGAATCGGAAGGAAACATGGCTGTGATCCATCTCTGTTTCCCACTCCTGAGAAGAAACAAACCCAGATGGAAACTGTCAGTTCTGACATCATCACAACCATTTCATATCATGAAAGTGCTATGTAAAATAGCTCACTCTGTATGGGCCTTAAGCAGAATCTGGTGTTTAAGCTGCTGACCCTCACAGAGCTGCAGATGGAAGATGAACCCTGATATGCCATGGAGCTTCTGACTCAGGTCCTTCACCTTCAGCTGCCCAATCTTAGCGTGCACAAACACCATGAACTTCCATGTGCTGCAGACAGAGGCAAGAATTTGTCAATTCAAGCAATACATTAAGAGGCATTGGCTGTAGGTAATACACACGATGCCGCTTGGTCTGCAAATGTCATAGTGGATGGACATCCATCTCAGATGACACCACTAGAAAATGGAAAACCACTTTAGGGCTCATGTGCTTTCCCCCACTATATCCCATACACATTTTAAACTATTTCTGGTTATAATGCTTCCAGACATGGAAGTGTGACAAATTGACAGTAATTACAACAGGTGATGTTATCACCAGCGTAGGAATTTCACGACGGCCATGGTCGTCGTTGCCCTTCGCTGGCCGTGAAGCCCCGACAATCATTGTACGTCTTAAGGCCACTGCTACTTTCAAAATCTCACGGTCAGCAGTTTGTTCGTAAGTTTTTTGTAGTTCGCAACTGAGAACAACCACAAGAACGGACTACATGTATGTAAGCAAGCTAACTATCGATAGACTTATTTAGTGCTTACCCGAATCAATCCTCTCCGTTTTGGAAGGTGTGTTCATGAGCAACTGGGAGGTAGGAAAGTTCAGACCTCCGAGTGGGAGAACACACCTGAACGCTTTTTGAGTGCTCCGGGAAGTAACGTTAGGTTTGACATTACTTGACATGGCAGCGTTTGTGGTGAAAGATTAAAAAACAAAAATTACTATCCCCGCGCACATATAAGTCACTATATTTGTTTATTTGGGTCGTACTCATTAGCGCAGGTGATTGTGATGTTAAAGGTTAATTAGAGATTTATTTTTGGTTAACTGAGGTAATGTTATCCTTCTGGCTAGCTGGCCTTAACGTTAACTTTCAATACCGTAGCCTGTTTGTTGTTGTCCTCATGTGAACGCTCCCAACTATAACTTCTGAAATGAAACAGATTCCAGAATCTATAAAAATGTTGAGGGAGGAGTAGATGTCATTTCAAGGATTAAAACATGATAATTAAACTTTTACCAACTTTTTTTTTATGTGGAAAAAACATATCAGTTATAATAAGTTATAATTCAAAATATGATATTAAAAAGTGAATAATGCCTATGTTTTTATGTCATGCATGTTTTTTTTCTTATCAACAATTCAATTTGTAAGCTCCAAATCCTTATTTCACTCAATGGCCAATTTGTGCCCTGCAGGCACGTGCACAGGTAAGGCGCAACCTGTGCAGAGCACATGCCCCTTTGCTATCTAGTGGCCTTTCCAGGTGACATGTGCCCGTCAATCACTCCAACACATAGTCGGTCCGTGTGAGCGGACAACTCCGCCCGCTTTATCACATTCAGCACATGCCAGAAGGTCTGTGCCCGGCACTTGTGCCCTGGCATGTGGCCTTTGTGCCCTAAACATTTTTGTGATACCAAAGGCCAAATGACCTTGCCCCTAAAATGACGAAATTCCAAGCCCAGTTGTCACTATGATTTTTTTATGCAAATACTCTGCGACATTGGGTTACTATTGACCATTCTAAGGCCACTAGCCCATGCTGGATTTGCTGTTATATCTAGTGTGGTAACACGTTAGCATCCACATAAGGGCAAACAAAATTCATATTGTACCTCTGTTCAATGTGAAATTTGCATAGAAATTCACTTGCTGAAGAAAAGACACCCGAATGTGCACTGGCTAGTACGCGTTAGCTAGCACTAGGTAGTATGCACGATCTATCTGATTATATTTATGTCTAATTATTTATTGTCTTGCAATTGTCTATGCCTTGTTATGCCATGTGGTCATTATAAATGAGAATTACTTATTAATCAGATTACATGGTTAAATGAAAAGTAAATAAGAGAAATAATAGAACAAATGTACCTATAGGAGCCAAAAATACCCTCTAAGATAGATGTGCATCCACTTTGAAATTCACAGATTATGCAGCTGTCCTTCTACTATACATCTTTAGGACTCACTCTTTCCTCCTGGACAGCAGAAGACAGTCATTAAACAGATGAAGGTACACAGGCCTTGTGGGCAACTTGAATTTTGACCCAGAAATACTCATGGTCTGCGTGTCCACCTCCATCAGTTCCCCATGTTTGACCAGCCAGCGAGACTGGGAGATCAGAGGGAATATCTCAAATGGGAAAAATAATGTGATTATTATGCAGAAATGTACATGAAACAACCCATACAACATAAATTTGTTGTGGCAAACATCTTGCAAATTCATGGCAAATTTGCTGCAAATTAAATAGTGTGCCACAACATGATATCAGAAATTTTAAATGTTGGTGGTTTATATGCAGTTAATTTTTGCCAACAATATTTATCGCCACCCATGGCAAAGAGTTCTCCAGACATTTTTGTTCTGGCAAACAGTTCTCACAAGGTTTTTAGTGTGTTGAACATTCTCTCAAGAACTTTAATCTCAGTGGTAAACCATTTGTCAGTAGTCTGCTCTTTGCTCCCAGTCAAAGCAGAAAGAATGATGACACTTGAGAGGAGCCTTTCACATTATGACTAGCTAGCTACCTGGCTAGTTAATTCACTAGCTGAAAATACTATGTGTAACAAAGTTTTTTTAATATAAAGAAACTTAATGACATTAATTTTAGGTGGAAAATGAACACATATTAGCAAATAACTGCAGCGAAATAGCTAGCCAAGTTAACTGTTGAGTTTGCCAGCCTTCAATATCTAGCTACTTATGTTAGCTAACTTAGCAGGGAAGCACAAACTTAGCGAACATTTTTCAGATGGATATCATTCCAGGGACTAGGAGGAGGCAAGCAAACTACATTTGAAGTCAACTCTGGAGGAACAAAATACCCCAATGGCTTTGTGTCAACCCTGATGAAAGAAGGCTCTAGTAAGGGGTTGTGTACTGGTAAGAATGTTTTACTGAGCTGATATGAAATTCCAAAGTGCACAACAACAAAAGGGTAGCAACTTTAACCTCCTGAGACCCGGTGTCCACATATGTGGACATTTTAGGCTTCCTGCACCAAAGCTCAGGTCTTAGGAGGTTAAAGAGGATTTAGAGGGTTGGGTTGATATAGAGGATGAACAGGTATGTTTTAAAGGGGGGTGTATATGCATGTTCTAATATTTTGCATGTGAGGAGAAATCACTTCTGTTTTTTGTTGTATAGGAAAATCACCTTCAATCATCAACATACATTTCTTGTTGTATAGCTGCATCACCTTGAATAATCAGTGTAAACTTTTTTTTAATGGTAAATCAACTTGAATGAGTGGTGACTTTAAAGAGGATGGTTTAAAGAGGTATAGTTTAAAATCACGTCACCTTTTTTAATAAGTAAATCAACTTGACTAATCAACCTAGATTTCTTTTTGTACAGTTGAATCATCTTAAATAATCAATGTAAAAAAATGTGTTTATGGTAAAAATATGCTTGATTTAATTTGTTGGTTGAGTTACATTTAAAATTTTGATTTCATTCTTATATAATAATA
Source organism: Esox masquinongy (assembly GCA_016801175.1). Lineage (NCBI taxonomy): Eukaryota > Metazoa > Chordata > Actinopteri > Esociformes > Esocidae > Esox > Esox masquinongy. The sequence goes on along the minus strand of JACXGI010001242.1, from coordinate 79,507 downwards.
AATTTAATGATTAAAATAATATAGTGATTTTGAAGTTTGTATATAATGTATTGTAAATGCATGTATTGTATGTAAATATTATACTTTCTCATTGAGAACTAAGTTAATTTTCAGTAACGTTCCCAAAGATTTCAGTAAGGTTGCCAGATATAATTAGCAAATATTTGCATATTTATAATGTATTTGCTGGAAACAGTAGAATGTTTGCCTAGTCTGTTTTTTTATGAAGGGAATCATTACTAGGTTTATAAGCATGTGGTATATTTCTTTTTGAATAAGGGAAAGTTAAACATAAAATAACACACAGTAGGTGTACTGAAAATAATGAGGTTGTTCCTAATGATAGTGGTTTTTATCTACCTTGCCCTCAAAGTGGATCTTCTTATTAAGGTGAATAAGCTCTTCCATCCTCTTCATTGACTGGACACTGGAGTTACATTCCTTTATAATCTGTTGTGATAAAAACATTAATTTCATAATTTCACATACTTGTGCATAATAGGTATTAGACAAGTTAAGTCATAAAAATAAATGCACTGCAATGTCAATGCATTTTTGGTAATGGGGTTGTACAGTTTCTGATTCTCCTGGGTAAATTTTGCTAGAAGACAGCTAGTATCATATTGGCCTATGTTATGTATTACTATATAGTATACCCCTATCCATGAATGAAGATCAACTTTTTTGTTTGCATACATTTTTACACTACTATCTACAAAATCTATCAAAGGAAAGTGAGCAACTTTGAAAAAAATGTCCGTTGTTCAAATGTGAATCCTTTCAAAAGTCTCACCTTATCACCTTGTGAAATCTCTCAAGAAGGGCCTTGGTGGGGGAGGTGACCAAGACCCAACAGCCACTAAGAGAGCTTCAGAATTTCTCTGCAGAAATGGGAGAACCAGCCAATAGAACAACCATTTCCGCAGCACCCTCTCAATCAGGCCTTTATGGTACAGTGGCTTGACAGAAGCCACTTTGAGGTAAGAGGCATATGATATGCCGCCTGAAGGTCTCTGAGAGGAAAAAATTCTCTGGTCTAATGAGACAAAATTGAACTATTCAGCTGGGAGGCTAAGTGTTAAGTCTTGCAAAAACAAGGCACCGCTCATCACCTGGCTAAAACGATCCCTACGGTGAAGCAAGGGTGCGTCTTGTTATGAAGATTCTTGTGAACAGCAGGGACTGAGAGACTAGTCAGGATTAGAGGAAAGCATAAGGAGGAGCAGAATGAGGATGGGTGTTAACCCTCTGATCTGCAATCTCTCGATTTGGAATGTAGAGTACTAGTCTCTTACCTTTTTCAGTTCATTGAAGGCCTTAGTGGCTGTGTCCTCATCCCTAGAACCTGGTGTCGTCCTCTTTAGGATATTCTAGAGATAAAAGATTGAAATCTGGGGTATAGACTCACTGTAAGACACTACTAAGCCTGCAACTCTATATTATCTTATTTGGCCAGTAACTTGATGTAAGGTAAGAGTAATGTTCTTGTCCCTACAGCCAGTCATGAATAGTTGAAAGTTATGGTGAACAAGAACACTTGTACCTCCACCAGCATCTTGAGACGTGTAATCCTTTGGAAGGGGAGGATGAGGAAGGAGGTGAGGGGAAGACGCTGGCAGATGGGGTCTTCCGCCAAACGAGCCAGGATACCTGGGAAGCGAGCATTCTCCTGTCTATAGAGAAAAGATAAAACCCTTTAAAATCTTGCAACATCTTCAAAAATCAAAAATCTTCACTTGTACGGACTGGTGATGTAAGACCTGGGGTAGAGCACCTCGCACCACCCTAGGTAGGTGCGAGTGTCGTCCAGAAGGAACACACTTCCCAAAAAATCACCTAAATTAAATTTTTTCTGTTACTGAAGTTTATTTACTTTGAAGAGGAATTTGTTTATTTGAATTTCATCTGTGGAACAAGAATTGCATCATTTAAGTCACAAGTGTGTACTGAAGTTGTTGGGTTTATTGATTCTTTTGTCACTCTTTGGAAGTGACCTTCAGAATTTTGTGAGTACATGTGACCATACAAGTTAAAATTATTTAATTAGCAGTCAATTACAACTACTTTATTACAACTACTTTATTAGCAGTCAATTGCTTTTCTTTAGCGTTATAGAGGAACTGATTTAGAGATCCAGACATTCATTGCAATGCCCAAATCCCTCTGGAAGCCCAAAAGTAGTGACACCCCACGACCCAAATCCTAATTACCACAAGATACCCATATTGTTGTGGATTGTTCTTTGGACTATAGTGCAACTCACTTCTGTGTCAGTGCACACATTTTGAAAATCGCGTAGCAATGGCTTTAACAGATTCAGATTGACAAACAAAACTGATTTAGACATTAGCACTGGCTTTACCCTATACAGAAGTATAGCCCATAATGTATATCCATTGTCACAAACCCTGTTTCTGGAGAACTAGGTGTTTTGGTTGTACTATACTTTGAGAGTCCCGATTTCCATCTTTAGATAGTCTGTAGAAAGTAATACTATCAACATTCAATGAACTGTCTGTTGATAAAAACTGCTTGCTAGTGGTTAGGGTTAAGACTAAATTTAGAAGAAGGTTTAGGGTAAGGTTAAGGTTAGGGCTGGGGTCAGGATAAAGGTTAGGGTAAGAGTTAGGTTTAGCAGGTAGTTAGTTAAAATGTTACAATTGTTTGTTCCAATCCACCACAACACACCTGGTCTAGATAATGAGTTAGTTACCCTAGGGGTGTGTTAGTGCTGGGCTGGAACAGAAACCTGCAAACAGCTGATAGGTAAACCACCAAATACATATGTGTACAGCAACAAGTCCACCATGTTTACTAGGCACAGAGTGACATAAGTTACTAGCAACATACTTACAGTCTCAAATTTGCAACAAATCCGATTAGAAATACACACAAATTAAGACTGCTCACAACAGGCGCTGGTAGGTCTGTTCTTGGTAGGCCTGGTTGGTCACGTAGGGGAGGTAGACCCTGCGAAGGGCAGGACAGTGGGCAAGGACGATGTCACACACATCAAAACGCAATATATCCTCTTCTAGCCTGTGCTCCAGGTCCTGCAGGAAACTACAGATAGAGAGGAATACAAAAAGATAGAGAGATCAGGTAACAATAAATTTATGTATTAATATAAAATCTGAGGAAAAGAGGGCTTCCCAGTTGGTGTAGCATTCTAAGTCACTCTTTCCAAGCGTCAAATTGACAACCATAATTTAGGTTCAAGCCTTGACTGTGCCCCATGGACAAAGCAAATTGCCTGGGGATAGAATCATCAGTAGATCTATCATGCTGTATCTATTCTCAGGCAGCACGATCACCTGCAATGCTCACTGATATTGCTAGGTGAGTGAGCATGACCTCACACACGTTGAACCATGTGAGTTCCTACTGTAGTTGAAAGAACAGGAAAAAAGCAGAATGGCTTGGCACAGATGCCAATGAGAAAATATCAGAAAAAAACGAGACAGAAAGAAAGATAGAGATAACATGATGACATACCCTACCTTTAAGGTCCATCAAAACTGCTTCTTTCAGTGTAATTTTACTAAGCTGTACCTCTCACTGACATCTTTGACCTCAGGGAGCTTGGAGAACAGCCATTGTCTGTCCTGGGCTCCCAGACACTCCCCCAGTTCCTGGGACAGCATAAAGTGATCCACTGCAATGGTCAGGCTCCGAATGTACGATGCCTCCGATGTCACCAACTCAAACTTGGCCTGTGATGAAGGGACAATACTGGCCTTTAAACATTAATGGATGAGTCTCTGACTGATGGAAAACATGATACTTCTGGGATAACGCGAATAATTTGAAGTAGGTAATGATTTGAATTGAATGTTTTGGGCAAACATTTTAGGTTTAGTTTTTTTTTTTCGTTTTACAAAAGGTATCTATCATACAAAATGAAAATGGTAGTGTTTAGCCCCTGCTACCCTACTGCCTGTTGTACTGCAAAAGAGGAAAAGAGGTTGCAGTTTCCACAAAAGAGAGGATATTAAATGTCACATCTTCTATCCATTATTAGAAGTTCTGTCAATCCCAGTCTGGTTTGATCTCAACCTTAAATCATATGAAAAAGACAAAGGTCTTTGACCGAAACGTTGAATTTTTTCAATTAAATTTTTAAAACTTGCGTAAGTATTTTTTATTAGTATTGTTCATCAATATGTTTTTTCTTCTTGCTCCTCCTCATTATGCTACAGGTGTGCGATAATCTCATTTTTTTAACCTCAAATCCTAACCTCCTGCAGTTTACGTTCCTCGTTGCTGAAGTTGTCCAGTTGACCACTGGTCCGAACATCAGGAATGTCCTGCCACAAGGAGAAGGCAGAGCCACGTGACGAGCGAAAGGAACTGGATGGAGACAGATTAGACGGCGATGGGGACTCCCCAACCCCTTCCTCCTTTAGCCCCTCCTCTTCAGCACCTGGCTCTGCCCCCTGCTGCCTCTGGATTTCTCGGTTGATTGCGACATCACTGTACTCCTGGTAAAGAATCACTGCGGAGAGAGGCAAGTGAGAGAGAATATCAAGTAAAAAAGTACACTGAGGTGATTGAGAATTCAAATGAATATTGCAGGAAGTGAAAACTGTCAGATTGTTATGCTGTTATGTAACATCATTATTACCATCAGTTATAAGCCATAACTGATGGTAATAAGCCATCAGTTATGGCTTATTACCATTAATAAGCCATAAAATGCCATTAAAAGTGGAGGTGGAATTAACATAATAATTGAAACATAAGAAGGTAAAACTAAGCCTCACAACTGGGGAGAAATCTTGACAGACGATTAGAGTTGCTGACTGTGGATGGTGTACGCCAATCCTCCTCAGTGGATTTCTTCTTCATGCTGTGGGGAAGTGGTAGTTCTAGTCGTTATACCAGTATCATTCACAGCTGAGATTCTTTAGGACCCATGTCCAGTTAAAACAGATAGTACAAATGTGACTTTGTGAGTAAAACCAAGACAATCATTTTAACTTTTAAAACACACTTTTTGATTGTGAATCCTGTGCTTCGTCGATATTGTTGTGTGTTGCTGTCGACAGAGGGCAGGGGCGGCGCAGGTCCTACAGGGCTGTGGGGGGCGCTGTCACTGGAACCACCTGAGCCGCGTTGCCTGGAATTAGACTTATCTGGAAAGGAAGACAACAGATGGAGGTGGAAGGAACCTAGAAGTCTCAGTTATTACATTATTGTTTGGGGAATTTTTGTAATGCTGTCAGAAACCTTATCCAACATATCTCACTGAGGTGGCGCTCGACCGTGTTGCAGGTCACTTACAGTCAGAGCTGGGGCTGAGGTTACTGGGTGTTTGCCTTTCGCGGGAAGCAACGCGAGCCGACAGCGACTTTCCTAATTTCAACGTGAACGAGTTCTTCCTCTGGGACAGCTGCAGCCTTGAGATCAGCTCAGAAGCCGAGAAGCGCCGCCGCTCATTATCTGCCGTACGAGAGCGGGCTAAGGCACTCCCCCCGGTGGCTGAGGAATTATCTACAGCCCCACAGTTCAGGATAGAAGAGTCCTCTGACAACTGCAGTGGCTCTGTGGACAGTGGTAAAGTCTTTGGTGTGTTGAGGGGTTGGGGGTATATGGCGCCACTTGTTGATAAGGGACTTGTGGTGTCTTCAGGGTCTACCCCAAAGTCCTCCTCCAGGAAGGAATCGAAGGATCCTGGGAAGAGATAGTCGCCATCCAGAATGGGGCTGGCCAGAGACTCATCACTCAGGCTGTCTGGTGAGTACACTCGCATCTTACGCCCTGGGACACAACACAAACAAAGTTCCGGTGTAAATGTTTTCATGAAATACAGCCCAGTCATATTGGATTGGCTTTGTGTCAAATTTTAAATGGGAATTAGAAAAGTAAAATATAAAGGGAAATGTGTGTAAATTTGATTGTTTCAAAAATATATATATAGTTAAAAACAAGCTTTTCAATCACCTGTTGCATAGCAATTGCTTGCTATGGCTAGAAATGCACCAACGAGATTGTAGGGATTTCATAACATCAGACATAAACAAATGCACATGCCATTTAATCAGGCATGCCTATCTATTTTTTTTCATGTGAAATTGCGCATGCTCAAAAATAACATGGATTCCACTTTGCTCATGGCAGAGGCCCTCTGGAGTGTCTAATTAGCCCCTACACCCTTCAAAATGTTCACTGCCTCAGCTTTGGGAGTCCAGTGCAACTGGCAGAGGTGTCTGTGAAAATGCAAATGGAGGACTGAAGGGGAGGGAAAAAACAAGGGGTCCATTTGGAATTTGGCAAAATTCATCATGGTGACCAAAGGCTGACCTTTCGAGATATAAAGCAGGTAGTACCTGATAAAGTGGCCATCAGCATCAAACAAGCAGCAACAAAGGACAGATAACAGAGTGAAGCGATACAATTATAACTTCTCACAGACTTGGTGTAAAGCATGGCTATGTGGTTGACCAACTTTCTATACTATTTTCTCTGCATTATATTTTGTTCATCAGTAAGTGGACATGGTGACACATTGTTAATGAAAACAAAATTGTTGCCCACTTAATTTAGCCATAATTAGGTTAGCAAAACTTTTCACAATGCTAGTATTCATTCACATAGCCTGAAAGTTAACCTGAAATGGACTTTACTTTTAGATATTCAGTGCCTTGCAAATATATACTACCCTTGATTGTTGCTTTTGAATAACTTTATTTTTGGATTTACTTTAAATGTTCCTCTGTCTTCACAATGTTAGTAATTGTACAAACTAATTGTGAGACCTCACATAGACAGGTGTATTTAACCTGGAATCATATGAAACACTGATGACACAAAGTGGACTCCATTCCACAAATTACATTACTTCTAAAAACAATTGGTTGCACCCACAGCTCATTCAAGTGTGTCTAACTAAAGAGGGTGAATACTCGAGCAAACGTTAATTTCATGTTTTAATTCATTTAAAACAATTATTTTGCAGATTTAATTTTTCACTTTGATATGATGGACTTTTTTCTGTTGATCAGTACCAAAAACTCCTAATTAAATCAATTTTGATTTCATGTTGTAACACAACAAAATGTGGAAGAGTCCAAGGGGGTGAATAATTTTCAGAGCCACTGTATTTATGTTAGCCAGAAAGCAGTTGTGTCTAGTATCGTTAGCTAGCTATAATCGTCACAAACAAGAACTTTGCATAGGCTAGCTAAGCAGTTTTATTATATAAACATTATAAAATGTTATAAAATAAAAAGCAAGGCAACCTCAGTGGCCATGTTATTGGGGTGAGTGACCGTTAGATGAGTCTTTCAAATTTAAATATACAGTACATATGTTTTGGGTATTGACCCTATTTTGTTGTTTTGGTACTGTAGCTACTCCAGCACATTGAATTTGAAATGAAAGAGGTATTAGTAATCTGTGAACCTTGCAGGAATTACAGTCCTTTTCGTACATAGTCCCCACATTTTCAGGGACCATAAGTGACGGGACAAATTAACATCATCATAAATAAAGACATATTTAGTACTTGCCGATTCTTTGTATTCAGTGACTGTCTGAATTCTGTGACGGATAAACAAACCAGCTGTAAATTCTACATGTTTTTTGTTTATGAATGGAAGTACCCAATAAGTCACTATGGCTGCATGTCGGCGAACTTAACTGGCGTGTGCCGTAGGCATTGGCTGTTTAGTGCATAAACACAATACAATGTCCAGACGTTTACCTTTACTTTGCTGAACTATGTAGACATATTCATTCATTCAATGTATTTACTCACAAACATAAAAATATGTTTCTGGCATCCAGGTAGAACATCGTTTTAATCACGGTTAGGTAGCGTCACTATATTGAGCTACAGTACTGCTACAATATCTGCAGACTCCATGGCCATGGACAGAAAACGGCCTCACCCAGCATGCACACCTGTCTGCATTACCCGTCCTGTAGAAATGCAGTCTCATTATAGGTTACTGCCACTTGGTTCTACAAAAGTGTATTCAATTAAAGCTGACAGTGCACTTTAACCTTTTAGTCATTGTTTCATTTCCAATGTGCTGGAGTCCAGAAGCCAAAAAACAAAACCTGTCACTCGAAATATTTATGGGCTGCGCTATAACAATCATTACATTTTTGTTAAATACTGGATATGAGGTGAGATCAATTTAATGTTTTTTTGTTTTGGTCAGGGGCCTCAGAGTTGGAATGTTTGATGTCACGTACCAGCAAGCATTTAGGCTGTTTCAAACCTCAGCTACTAGCGGATGCATGTCTGTTGGGATTTAACATAATTTTGCAACCACTAGGCGCCGCCCTTGCTACTTAACCAATCAGGAGCCGCCACTAATGAACAGATATTGTACTTACGAAGGGACTTTTCCTTGAGGGAGCCATGTGATGTCCTCCTCTGGGGTCGACAGATGTCTGAGCTCTGCAACCACAAAGACTCAGGTGAGGCTGGGGAGCCAATTGGCTGAGAGTCCCAAGAGTCTGTGTCTGTGTCCCTGTACAAGGTGGACAGAGGGAGGGACAGGGGCAGGCTCAGGGCTGCGTGGAGGGGACGAAACACAGACGATACCGTCAAGGGTCTTTCACACTGATCCTGAACTGGAGGGTCAGGCACACTGTCTTCCCGGATAACTAGCTCAATGGTGCCCCCCAGGGTCTGGGAGTACGAATTCAGATCCATATTAGTGTTATGATCAGGGTTAATCCTCCCTTGGTCGTTTTGTGCTTCACTTCTACTGTGTTTGCGATGATTAGGGGACAACGATGTGCACTGCTGATCTTCTACCGTAGGGTAGCCCCGGCCATTGACACTGGGGGTCACAGGTGGCTGCAGCTCAATGAAGGCTAGAGTCTCCTGCTGACACACGGCAATGTGCTTGTTGTGGCATTGCCGCAGGAGAGGCATGTTGTCCCGGGCTTCGCTCAAAGACTGGGATTCAACTGAAACCGGGATCCACATGCTGGGGCTTTCTCTTCGGTAACGGAAGGTGTGGAGGTGAGGCTGAAAGTCAGGGAGATGGGACAATCCATACCCAGGAAGCATGACTGTGGGAACACATGGGAGCTGTAGATGAAAGGAAAACTTCAACTGCCAACATAGCGTCCCACTGTAGGGTAGACTGTATTCCTCGTCTCTAAACATAAAAGTTAAGTAAAATGTTTTTTATCACATGCTAAGCAACATCCAGAGAATGAAATGTTTACTTATGATAACCTCAGTAATGCTATTATAATGGTACTGTAGTAAAGAGGAAACATGAATAAAACAATTAGAAGGATAAACATAAGATATGATAAATATTTACACACATATACACATACTATATAAAGGACTATTAAGATAAAGTGATAGATAAAGAGATAAAGTGACTGTGGCAGTTGTATAATTAACTGACAACAGTCCAGTGACTCCATACAGGAATAAATTGGCTTTGCTGATACTTGATAGACTACAGGCTGTCAGGTCGCAACAGCAAGTTGTTTGAGTTGGCATATGAGTTGGAGTGTCAGTGTAGATGTAAAAGGGTGTGTGTTTCAAGTCATTGACTGTACATATAGTAAAGTGGGTCAATACGGGAGTGCGAGATTGTCCCAGAAGTCATTTGATTAACTATTCATCATCCGGGGGAACTATTTGATCTGATGGCCAGAAGCTATTCAGGTTTCCTTTGGTGTTTGGCTTTGAGGCACCATGAGTGCGTACTGTGCGATTCTGGAGAAAGAAAACACTGGTGGAGACAGTTACAGTGTTTCCAAATGTGGAAGCTGTTGTTGCAGGTGCAGTGCAAACCCTCTCCTTCACCAGTGACCTTATGATGACATATACAGTGTTGCGTGACTCAATGTTTATATACTGTTGCCATGTCATTCCAAGTAGTTCATCAGTGTTGTAACCTGCATCCGGCCAATCTTATACACATACATTGTTTACAGTTTCTGTATGCCACAACAAACCATTCAGGTTCCCCTTGCACTAATAAATGGTGTGGTTTTGTTATGTATACTGTTATCAAATGATAGGTTCGCTGTGGTATTTTCAGTTTATCTCTCATCATTCACTGTGTAACAATCTGTTAAAATATATATAAATATACACTGACTAAGAATGAAGTCTGTTCATTGGAGCATAATGGCGCTGAATATGAACACATCTACCCCCAATCACCCCATCCCTCTCCAAGGTCTGGCCCTGTGTGGCTTCTGAGCCATGTCTTCCTGCTCTAATTAAAGACTGCTCCACGCACAGCTCTCAGCCCCCTGTACTTATCCTCTGCCCAGCCCCCTGCACACACACATTTGCACGCACACACACACACACACACTCACACACACGCACACACACAAACACCCTTCGTCAACAGATGGCATGCCGAGCCAGACAAAAAACTAAAAAACACATACTCATTCAGCCAGAACCCTTCAACGGACAGCCAAAATGAGACTAGACCCTTAGCCCTGACCCCCTTTCTCCTTTTTACCCTGAGAATATACATAGTTATCCTCTAACCTGGATGTTATCAAATTATTAAGAGACTGAGAGAAAGGAAACATTCAGGTATGTGCAACTGACCCACGTATTATTCCACCACTGACCCACATATTATTCCACCACTGACCCACGTATTATACCCCATCTGACCCACGTATTGTACCACCACTGACCCACGTATTATACCACCACTGACCCACGTATTATACCACCACTGACCCATGTATTATTCTACCACTGACCCACATATTATTCCACCACTGACCCACATATTATTCCACCACTAACCCACATATTATTCCACCACTGACCCATGTATTATTCTACCACTGACCCACATATTATTCCACCACTGACCCACGTATTATACCACCACTGACCCACGTATTATTCCACCACTGACCCACGTATTATACCACCACTGACCCACGTATTATACCACCACTGACCCACGTATTATACCACCACTGACCCACGTATTATTCCACCATTGACCCACGGAAAAGAAGTCTGCATTTTTCACTGGTATTAACGAATATAAACAACTGAATATTGAACAGAGACAGAGGCTGAAATGTATATGAGTTTTCTAACCCATTCACCCACTGAGTAAAATTACCTCATATTTTAGTGTCTTGCAATTGTATGACTTTGAATTGAATACATTCAAAACTACTAATAAAGCAGAATAATCCTCAAATATTTTCTTCTCACGGACTTGCATGATATGTTCAGATATAGGGTTGCCTCTTTTTCCTTTGTCTAAAAAAAAGAAGAAACTCCTAAGTCTCCAACCATTAAGTCTCTACTGCACCCTTCCTCATTGGACAAGTAATCCTCTCCACTGCGCTCTACTCAAACACCACTCGGATAACAGACACAGGAACCCTGTTGAAGAGTCACACACATGTATACACTCAGACGCACACCTGCACACAGAACTCCTCGGTTAACACATCCACACCCGCTCATGAATGCAAAAGTAGGCAACGAGCGGGTCCTCTCTGCCCCGCGTGCGGACACACGCACACGCACGCGCAAGCGCACCCACACACTGTACATGAATGCAGACACAAACGGTTCCCTGTTCCCTGATTCAGACAAAGGCTATCTTTATCCCTAAGGCTCGAGGTAGGTTGCTTGGTACACAGGATATCTGAGAGGGTGTGGGAACTGTTTAGGATCCTTACACACCACACTAGAAAAGATTTACCCACTCTCACAGTAAAAGAATACATATTGATTACATGCTGCATGTGAGGAAAACGTTATTACCAAGGCGGTGTGGTACAGTCTAAGAGAAATATGTTGGCTGAGAAACTCAATTAGTTAGTATGGTCATACATACAGGCACAATAAAGAAATATCCGGTTTCCTGTGGTATATTACCCAGTCAACCCCTATGTTAGGCTCCAAAACCTTAGGGTGTAACTCTCCTACCGAGAAACGTATGTAAACCATGCAGCCTAGCAGTGCCTGTACATTCCATCTAGCCACCTAATCTACTGATAACTACCAACAAGCTCATATCCATAAATGTACCTGAGTTATATATTCCATACACACATTTTCATTCATTCCATTCAAAAGGCTTATAATTTGCCTTTGGTTGTAAGGTGTTATTTGGAAGTATTATGGACTTTGGTGTAGGTGTTTCCCCTGTAATTTTAGTAGGCTGCTGTAAGACAGAATGTCTACATTGTAAATGAGTAGTACGCTGGCATCTCTTTTGTGATAGTCATGATTAGAGAACAATGTTCATAATTTTTATGTGATACATAATCCCTTATCAGAATAATTTAACATGTGTATGATCCTAAATTAAATTGTGTTGTGTCATTACAAAACATTTCCATGCCTGTACTGTCAGAAACATTAAGTTTTCAATTAGATCTCCATGTGATTGACATGGCAATAATATCATAGTAACTGTCAGCCTGTGTGGCATGGGAATCATGAGGCTCATAGAAGTTAAAGACATGTTGTCATTTGGGCAGAGGTTAAACAACTACCCATGTATCATACTTCATTAAAAGATGCCTAGAAAATGACTAATGTCACCCATCAATATACAGGCACCCAGCACTAAACATATAGTAAACATTTTAAAGTATTTTGGTTTACAATATCCTAAGTCTGGAAAGTAAGTGTAAAGTAATTTTAAATTACTAATGCTATCAAACCAGATTTTTGTTTTAATATGGAAACTATTTATTGCCGTTGTTCACAATAATGGATGAACAAAAATGTTTGCACTTTACAGGCACTAGAGAAAGTTGAATGGAAATAAGTGAACTATTCTGCATCATTAAGATGTATAGTATAATTCAGAGAAATTACATATTAATTCTCAAAATGGTCACAAGACCATTAGCATAAATCTCAAATGTGTACTTTTACAGACAAATTTGGCAGAAATCTGTGCTAAAAAGCTTGAAATATAACACATTTCAAGCAGTAATTTATGTTTGAAAGGTCTAGTTTGCGTGTGTCTTTATTGCATCATGGATTCAGTGAATCCATGATGCAGGTGGTATATGAAAATATCTTTGTGGTCACAATTTGTGTATTAATTTATTATATATTTCATGTTTCCAACAGTTTGGAATTGAGTTGGGTTATGAACATACTTGATTAATATTATTTGAAATTTGTCATTGTTTCATAATTTAACCATATATTATTACATTACCATTAGCCTTTACATATTGTCACAGAGAGAGACACGGGGAACAGACCTTTTATTATTTTAGTGGGATTTCTAGTCATAGAAGAACAAACTGAATTAGTGCAAAAACAATCATGTAATTCCATTTGGTTTGTTTATTGTCTTTTGCACAAGGGTTTTACAAGCTTTCTTGAATGGTTTATAAATGTATTGAAACATAAGAAAAAATGGTTACTTGGGCTGACAGTGCAAATCTGGTTAATATTAGTTGTGGGACTCAAGTTAAAAGTTTATACTTGGTTTTAAGGAGTACTGGAACTAAGGGGGAGACCTGGTTTTTAATATCAGTGTGATATAATTATGTTAATTTACCAGTTAAATAGGAATAACGGGACACAAGGCTTATACAGGTAATGGTTTAGAGTGGATGATGTTTGGAATGGATGTCAATTGTCCATTCATGTTTACATAGGTAAAAGTAAAAGTTGTCAAAGATACCCACACATTTAATGGTACTAAGTATTTTTACACTCCGTATCTCTTCATGGTTCAAAGTGAACCCATAAGTCAGGGAACAGACCTGTCCTGAAGATGAAGTCATGCATTTCCTCCCCTATGTGTCTTGTACAGATTTCTGTTTGAGCAGATGGAGCCAAGAGGCCTTGCAGTGTGGTGTGACTGTTCTTTGTGTGTGTGAGGAGGCAGTGAGCCCTGTCACATAGGGACCCTAATTGTCCTGCAGTTGACTGGGGTACGCCATATACATGTTATATACAGCTCTGGAAAAATTTACGAGACCACTGCATCTTTTTCTTTCCTTTCCAAAAAAGTTGAAAAGGAAGGTTTTGAGTGAGGAACAGAAGCGTTCAAATTTGCAGTGGTCTCTTAATTTTTATTCTTCTGTTCCTCACTCAAAACCTTCCTTTTCAACTTTTTTTGGAAAGGAAAGAAAAAGGTGCAGTGGTCTCTTTATTTTTTCCGGAGCTGTATGTGGCATCTTTGGACTCTGTACTAGCTGCTATGCTGGTGTGACACCCTCAAATGGAAATTATGGCATTTCTACTTAAAATAAGGGCCTGAAATGACAGGATCCATTGGGTCCTCTGCTCATGTGCACGTTATAAATGTTTATTATCTACTACATAACAGTTATGCTCTGATCATAGAGAACAGGCTACCACAGGAAATAATATTTTTTCAGTGTCCACAAGTTCACATTATTCTGCAAGTTTAACTCTACAGTAAGTAAAAACACAGCATCACATTCAATCTTGAATCATTATTCAGGTTTTACAGGTGAAAGACAGTAACCGTTTGATCTAAATCAGTTGAAATCATGATAATGTAGATCTTTTTTTTTTATTTGAAATAGTCTATGGTGTTGTAATGAATCAAGTATAGTTAGTAAGTAAATGAATTTCAATTTGTAATAACATGTAGCGTAGCCTGTGTATTTTGTGTCAATATGATGAGTTTTGGTTACATGAGAAAGATTTTGGTGTTTCTGTCTTCCAGTAACGTTATACCATGTTTTATGTTTGGTGCTGTTAATTACAATCATGTGATCATTATGTGAATTTGCAGACCTTGATGCAGATTTGATGTCACTTTATTAAATAATTTACATTTTCCTGCATAAAGAATAAAGCTTCAAGAAGCTCCAAGTTTTTATATGGAAGACAAAAATATCCTGAAAAAGTAAAATCCACAGCCACTCACTTTGAACAACAATACATTTAAAAGCCCTCAAATAATGTGGAACATCACACATGTAAACAACAACACACTTTGACCTCTCCTGATGCACCAGCACATCCTGTCCCATTTCACCTCATACTCCAGACAGGCTAAATCTAACTCTCAAGGTATTTGAAGGATTTAAACCCACTGCAATGTACGTAATGAAATAAAGCACATTTATTGTAACCAGATTTCCTAAATTCAGATGTTTAATATGTTGTGTAATTGAAGGTATTGAATTATTAATGACATTACATCTTCATTTTTAAATAACATAAAGCAATGACTCCCAGGGACATTTTAGGGCCACCTTTGTCCTTTCTGTGTTGAATTCAGGTAAATGCCATACTCTGGAAAGTAAAGGCTACTGATAAACAGAATCCCTGAGATGTTTGTACTTTTCAACAAGCCAATGTTGAGAATTCCGCATCATAAATAATGGACAACACGGATTAATTGGCTACTGTAGAGCCATAACATTGGATGCTTTGTGATTCCCTTAAATCACTTACTTTGACTTTAAAAAAGAAAGGCTATGGAATGTTACCTAGGTTTGTTATTATATGTTATTTACATTTGGTTAAGATTTCACGTAACAGTTATCTGCACACAAAATACCAATCAAAGATTGTTTAATTCAGATCTGATCATTTGCACAGTACCTATTTTAAACCGCTCGTGCACATCTTTTTTAATCAATTCCAGTTTTTCCCTCTTTCTCTGCTCCAGTAGTCAGCATTTTTTGTCCTTCTCTCCTTTATTATCTGGACAGGTATTGACAAGTCAACCGAAGGCTTCTTGTTTTGAAACATGATCATGGTAGGTAGAGAACAAACCTTGAAGCTGACCATGCAGTAGGTCTGGCAGAAATATTTGTTTTGCCTTTAGAGGAAAACTAAGACTATTTTTTTTAAAGAATGAAAGAGTAAAAGCATAATTAGGATTAGGAGGTAAATTGGAGCCAGGCTTATAAAAACATAAAAGTTGGCAATTACACTACAGACGCTGTACCTTGCAGCCATTTTTAGGGTTACTTTTTTACAGAATCCCAACATGTAAAACTGAAAGGATTTTCAGAATGACTCTCCCAAACTATTTTTGAATAGAAACTATTCAACCTGCCCTCCAGGAGAACTGTGGACAGAAATGTTTTATTGTGCATATGAAGTATACCCCATACCATTTTAGATGCTATGGGGACATAGCAACTAAGTGCTTGGAAATGACTGCAGGCTTCTGCTCTAGACAGGTGTGCAAGCAACACTGTCAGGGAGGGCCTTTTATGCACAGCCTCAGGGCCAAGCTTCCTCTCAGTTCTGTTTTATATAATTCACATTCAGGTCTCACACTGATAGGGAAAGGGAGAAAAATACACATTTGTGAATCTAATGGGTATTTAAAGAGATATTGTTTTGATTATATGAAACATATTTTTTTTTCTTGTTATGGAATTTAAAACATTAAACACTATATGTAAACAAGCTATGTAACAACATGATAGCCCCAGAAAAACATGCATCAAAATTCATTTATTTATAATTGAAATGTGTGCATGAAACAGAACCACCTAATACTGCTTTAAGCTTTGACAGACGAGAGATTTGGCATGTTCTCGACATGTCCCACAAATGTATGGCTCATCAGCCGGTGGTGAGATCAGCCCAAGCCACCATTGGGGCACACAACCTGCCCTCCAGGACATTTACTCCTCACAGTGCTACAGAAAGGTCACATCATAGACTGCAGCCACCTGAGAAATAGGCTGTTACCATCTAGCAGAGACGATTCACTAGTATCACACGCAGGACAGAGAGAAAAGCTTCTAGCCCTAGGCCATTAGGCTGTTGAACTAAATACCTATCTGACCTGCAATCTAATCACCACCATAGGGCCCTTTTGCTCACTCACAGAGAAAACACACCATCTCACACTCTCCTGGCACATACTCAAACTCAGAAAACTCCAGGGACACAGACTCATGCCCACAATCACTCTTACACTTACACACCCACACTCAACTTACACACAAACATACCACACAAACACACATTCAGTCCACTCTAGTCCCATGCTCATTGTGAACACTGGTCACTTTCCTTTTAGTTATACAAAGTTTACCAGGATTGTGTTTTTTCCTATGGTCCTACTTGGCCTGGTATATATGTGCAGAATTCCATTTTGTTTATTGAATTTCATGTGTTTGTAAATGTACTTGTTTATTAGAAAAAAATAGTTTAATAGTAACTTTAGTTAGAGGACTGTAGTTAATCATTGCATTGTTTAGGTGCCATAACACAACCCTTTCACTACACCCTCCTTATAACGTGTATGTGACCACTAAAACGCTTACATTTTGAAAGAAGGGCCTGCAAGTTCACTTCCAAATTCCTGTCCTCCCTGTCCTAAATGAAGAACCTCTAACATACACAGACAGTTTCCACATTCCCTGAATAGCTAGGCTCCTGTCATTCCACTAACATTGTCCAGTAAGCTGCAGCAGGAGACAGAAAGGGATTGGATTGTTCACATGCAACAGATAAAAAGCTTCCATTACTGATTATTTAGGCAAAACGTAAGAAAGTGGTTTGTCTTGCTCAAACCACTAGTCAGTATCCATGGCACAGTGTGCATGTGATCTGAGTTTCTAAACACAAATATCAGGTATTTTATTTAATGCCTTTTAATATATTTCCTGCATGTATTTTACATGTTGTCTGTGTAGTGTTATGTTGTCAGAAGTGTTTACGAAATAACGGCTTACTAAAGCTAGCCTATTGCTTCGACCACCTATTGCTATTTGTCATATCATTGCATGAGTTAAATAACAATAATTCGAATGGCCTGTCTGCCGTTTCAGCAAATGTTTGTAATAATAGAGAAAAAAAGAACATGAAATCGCCATTTAGATTGCTTGCATGTCTGTCAATCAATCAAATTAATTTATTAACCAGACAGTGCTTGTATGCAGATATCCAGCCTAAAACACCAAAGACAATAAGAAATTGGTGTCTTGCTTGGGTTTTATAAGCTACCTAAATAGCTTGCTTACATTTATAACCTGCTTATGATGAACGTCTATTGTAGAAGTGTGTGTCCCACACCAAAGACATCTGTCTAATTATCGGCGCTTTGGTTCTAGAAGTAGGTGGAAGTAGCAACAACAGTCTACTTGAACGTCTTGTCAGACAATGACAAAATACATTTCATGGCCTAACAGTTATGTCCAAATAAACTGGCCCAGACCATGGGAGGATGGCAAGTAGACTAAACACTAACAGATACAGTACTTAATACACAAAATCTTAATACACAAAATCCGTATATGACAAGCTTCGGGGTCTTTCAACTGAAATAGGAAAAGCTGGATCCATTACTACTCTGTAATTTTGTAAGTGGTATGTCTTTCACCAAGCATTTGGAAATAAGGTTAAACCATTTAACTCATACAAATAGTGATGTAGGTCTTAGGACCCCCTCTCATGTTCACCCGTTCGCCCTAATTCAGACGGTCCGTATGTCTAAAGACTTGTAGCTAGGATTTGCATGTAGTAGTTGGGTGGATGAACAGAGTGGGAGAAAGGGTGTGGCACAGCGTCCCTTTTCTAAAATGTTTCATGACATTCCTCCGAATGGAATTTTTCCAGATCGTTGGCATCCTTTGTTTGTGCTTTGACTTCCCTGTTCAATTCAAACCACAGCTTTCCAGTGGGGTGCCATTGCAAAATGTTGATTTTGTGGTCAATTAATTTTCTTTTAGGAAAGGTTAATGTGCGTTTGGGGTGATTAAGCAGCTTTCCATTGGCCTAGATAGATTTGACAAAAGCAATCCATCAACTGCATCCAAGCGGGTAAAATAAGATTTATTTTGCTTCTACACACTTGTAAGGTGTGTGAAAGGGCTAATGAGTTAGCATTTCATAGCGTTTCCTTCAATCAGTTACGTTACTAGATCTGAGACCTTAAAGAAGTTGTTTCCCTTCACAAAGTCTGCGGCTTTTGTGGGGCGATTGTAACGATGATTTCTGGGTGATAGGATCATTGTGTTCAGTGGATGGCTAGGGAGGCCAGGGCTTGGTCTAATAATTCATATGGTCTACAAATTTTAGTGGTTCATTTTGTAGGAAAACAATTAGAAATTCACCATAAGACAATCTTACCTATGCTAAATAACCATTATTTAAAATATAGGCTATTATATTGGGTTTGATTTTGACCATGGCACTTAGCCTATAGGCAGACTGGAAAACCCGAGGAAGTCCAATCTCAAGAGGGACTACTACTGTAATGTTTATGTAGTTATAAAGAACAAAACATATTCTTCCTTAATAGCTACACCTCAAATGTGCGATCTGAAAAAGGTTAACTGCACCTACAGTGGCTGCCTTAGGAAATCAAGGCAAGTAAAGCACAACCCAAATTGGTATGGCCAGGCAGCAAACAAGTGATTATTATGGATTTTCATGACAATTTGGTTACAGTCTATGTGAGGGACACTGAATGGTTTTGATGCTGTCGATTTAATGTTCCTTGTCTGATTTTAGCTTCAGTAAATACATGCAGACATAACACCTAGTGAGTGTGTACAGTCTTCACATTTTGCTTTCTCACACAATAAAGGACACATTTACCCACACACACACACACACACACACACACACACACACACACACACACACACACACACACACACACACACACACACA
>JACXGI010001242.1:36374-59819 GCA_016801175.1 Esox masquinongy | reverse complement strand
TACACATCAACAATTCACATACACATGTTTACCCATGATTTGATTTCTACCCTCTAAAAATACCTCAAAATCTGTTTCTGAAGTGCTGCTAAAGTGGATGCAACATGAGTGCAGATTACACTTCTTACTGCTTAACATAATTAAATTAAGAATGTGTTTATGCTACAAATCCTCATCCATCTAATCGTGGGTATTCTCAAAGAGCATCACTTTGTTTCAATCGCAGTCATTATTCCTACATCAACTGTCTTTAACCAAACTAAACTACAAGAAATTGGGGCCAGAATCAAATTTAATTCAGAAAAATTGCAGATGAGAGAACATCTATTTCAAACGGTACCCTATTCCTAAATAGTGTGCTACTTTTGACTCGGGATAAATGTGCTTTGGTGATAAGTAATGAATTACATAGGGAAAATCACACATGTCATCACACATTACATAGGGAACATGGTGCTACTTTTAATAGCCTCACAGGCAAGAGACATTGATGTTGTTAAGCTGTTGAATCTCATGATTGTGTCATTTGTTTGTTCTTCATAAAGTTGTGCAAACAGTAAATAGAAAGACACTGCTCTGAGAAAGCCACACGCACACAGATATTTATCAGTTTGTGGAGTATATAGTCACAACAAAGACAGGGTCTCCAGCTGAACCTTGGTGTAGACATAGACTCTAAAAATGTGTTCACTCATTACGGCGCCAACTTTCAGCCATGTACAGTTTTTTTTTCTTTTCCTCCCCTCCAACATATTCCAGACATGCACTTACCTGCCCTGCTCAGCAACTACTCACAGCCCTCGCTGTAACCATTAAACTCTAGCCTCAAAGCCTCATTTCCTATGCTATACCCAAGGATATAAAATTATAATCAATGCAAACAACAAAGCTTCCAATGCTTCATATTTTTACAATTTCTCTAAATAATTGATGTGAAATGTTGAATCTGTACTTGAACTAGAGATGTTCCTAAAGTACCTATATATGCAGCCTTGGATGTTTGTGTGTATGCATTATGAACCCTTAGGATTTTTTGGGATAAATCTGCAATGTAATTGACTTAAATGGGGTTCAAAGTCTTGGTATCTACACTGTCTGAAGTAGCCTAATAACTTAACAGAACATTTAGCCTATGCAAAGGACATCATTTTGCGACTACTATGACAGCAAGCTATATAGCCAGACTCAGAGAAAACAACAGCTCATAGCTAGTTCATTTTTGGACAAATATATATTAAGTCAGGGCTAGCTACTTTATCCAAAGAGCTACTAGCTACTTCATCCAAATATTTGGAAGGATAAACGGTGCTTGACTTGGGCCGGAATGGGCCGGAGCGGCGTTCTGGTACTTCTAATTTTAGAAAAACAGCGTTCCGGTTCCTTTTTTAGGGCAAGCCTTCCACATACATTTTCATGAACATAGTCTAATGTGGGATTTGTCAGTTCCTCCACTCATTTTATCCCAAGTCAAGCGCTGGGATAAATAGAAAAAAACCCAAAATATAGTTAGCTGAAAAACAGTGGTACTGTTTGAAACATAGGAGTAGCTTTGTCAATATATAACTGCTCATATCTCATTATGCTTTATGCTCACCACTCATTTTATGTAGTTCTATGTCAACTTTGTGTAGAATTTTTTGTATTCCTTTATGCTGTCTAACTCAAGGAGCCCTATAATCATGTACAATTCTAATAATTTACTGTTTCTGATGGTTGCATGCAACACACATTTTTGTAACTGACAGACTGGAGAAATACTTGTCAAACTTTTGTTTATGTGTACTTGTTGGCCTGCCAATGTCAAGTGTATGTGAATGCTAATTAGGGGCGTGTCTATGACCCGTATTGCTCACTTGATCAGATAATTGCGCTTGTAATGCCAAGGTTGTGGGGTGCATTACCATGGGCTGCTAGTATGAAAAAGTATTAAAAGCAAACACTAAGGCCAATAGTATCATTCAGTGATTTACATGATGGCGACTACTTGTTTTGTGATATAGCAACATAACAGATAGAAGAGTGGTGGGGAATATTTTAACTATTTGTGAATTACAAAAAAATTTTTAAACCTCTCATTTTGGGCTTGATGCATAAAATGTTGTTTTTATGCGTATAATCAATAAGTTGAATAACTATGATGCCTAAGTTAGCCATGAAAGTTTGAAAACTGTTTTTTAATGAGATGAGGCACGTGTTTGTAGGTATATGACATTGTACACAATTTTCAGGGACCAATTTTGGCTTTACCGTGCCAATTTTACAACCAGTGGCCAAAAATCCCAGAAGTGTGGTTCCAAGAGTACCACACTCTTGGAACCAAAAACAAACTTTTTTTGACAGAAATAACAGTTTTAGAGGAAAATTCTGGCATTATTTGTATCTATTCTATACGTATATCATTAACATAGCCCAGAATGTGTGTGACCAGGAAAATGACCTGGCATCATGCCTTCTCACACCACTGAGGTGTACAGTAATTCTCTGGCAACCCACAGTCTGTCATGTGGGGCCCACATACAGTATACAGTACAGTGTACTTATGACTCTTTCTGGATTAGAGTGAATGACATTAATTGTTATTGTTTGTCTCTTATGATATTTGTTTGTTGAGACTGTAAATGAAGATTGTAAAATAAAGTATAATTTCTGTAATAGTGAGATGGTATGGAGTGCTATGACAAAGTTGGTGGATACATAAAGATAGTTCACTCGTGCTATTAACCATTACAAAAACTGCAACAGCAGAGAACACCTGGGTCTTGTCTACTTAGTTGAATGAAACATAAAATGTTTGAGTGGATTGACTTGCTCACTCTAGTGTCTGGCTGGTACTGCAACATTGATCCTTTAAGCCTGAAAACATTTTACAGCACACCGAGTGTTATTGCAAATAAGGATGGTGACAGTTCACAAGTTATGAAAAAAATGACTTTCAATGTCATTTTTTTTGGCTACCTCCAAATCTGTGTGTCTAATGGCAGCAAAGCAATTGTCTGAAAGCACCGCCATCATACTGGCTTCCCAAACTCTCCCAAAATCAACATAACTTTTATATGCATCGAACATTAAAAATCTGTTCCTCACCTGTTCGCCCCTTTAGCCAAGGACACAGCAACTAACAATGGTACACACTAGATGAGTGTGCTCTTCACTGCATTCCATATTGTACTGCACACATGGAGAGAAATATAGGAATCTATATGGATAGATAGGCTGTACTACCTCATGGGTATCAGTAGCTTCTGGGCTGGACGGTTGCCAGCGACAGTGTGCGAATCCAGGCCATTCTAGCGTCTAGATTAGCCTTTATGTGCTATCCATGATTGCCTTGTGTTCCTCCTGGCTTCTTTTCTTTCCGTCTTTTTCCCCGTCTTCTTCCTTCACTCGTCGGCAAACCTGGGTGCCCAGCCAGGAGAACTGGTCCTGACAAGGTCCTGAGTTCTCTGTGGTACGTCTGTTTCTTCTCTGTCTCCCAAAAAAAAGCAACAAAAAGGCTTGCTGTCTGTCTACTTACAATGTAGATCCCTCTTCAGGCTTCTGTTCTCCCTCTTCCCTTTCTTTTTCTCTCTCCGCTACTGCTGAGGAAGTGCACTCTCTCCCATTTTCTCTCTCCTTCCTCTCCCTCTGTCTTTCTCTAATAGTTTAGTGTTGCATTTCAACACCTGCTTATAGAAAGAGAGGGAGAGAAAAGTGAGTAAGCAGCCATCTGTATTACAGAAATCTGTCCTCGGTGTGTGTGAAAGTGTGTCTGTGTGTGTGCATGTGTGTGCATGCACAGCTCAGACTCTTGTCTATAAACAGAAATGCAGAGCAAAGGGATAGAAGGCAGGTAGGAGGAGGAAAAAGGGGTGGGACTTAGACTGTGTGTGTCTGTGTGTCCAATTAAGTTGCTAAGTATCAGTTTTGAGAAAGTATCTGCAAAGGCATGCTTGAACTACTTGACTTCTCACTCTTAGTCCCTAGTATCGGTACTACCTTATTTCTCCTAATTAAACATAAAAAGAAGCAGGAAAGGTCATCTCAGGCCAACCCTATATACTAAGCAGCAGTGAGAGATAATGTCATTGTCCTCATTTGAACACTTTTTGACATTTTATCACAATAAATAGAATAAAATACATACTAGTGAAGTACTGTCTTGCACTAAAGTTGACTTTCTCTGATTTTCTTTCATCATCTAACAGTTAACCAGAAATTATTTATTTAACTGTCTTTAACTGTTGTGTGCAAGTTAATGTGCTACAGTTGATGTGCTATCATACTGTAAAAACTACTTTGCAAAATATCGTACAATCTGTCTTTCAAGGGAAACTGTAGCACACAACACATAAGCCTGGGAAATCAATTTAAAAAAGGGTTAGCCTTGCAGAAGTGATAATGTCATTTTATAGGATTGACTTACCTAATTTTAGCCAGAGGTGTTCCATTGACTAATAATTTGGTTGTATTCTTGGAGAGTAAATAAGGAATTATTAATGTTTACAAGAATGAATTTAAACAATAACAGGACTTGTCTCCTCCTCTTCCCTTACCAAACAAGACCTGAATAGTATTGGCTAGTCCAGGGTGGTTTAGAGTGGGGGATAGTACTGCGAGTGTCTGAAGTGTGTATGAGGAGATTATACAACAAAACAAACTGATAGTCGGACTAGTGAAAAAATTTAAATGGGAAATATCTTAGGCATGACATTTACTTCAGATGTATTCTGGTCATTAATGCTTGTATTTATGCTAGTAGTACAGTAAAAATCTTACATGGCCCCTTAAAATAACATAATTGCATTTACATGATTATGTTACTGCAGGCAGCAAGCTTGTGTGAATCATTGGTTATTCATTGAAAAGGGATATTGCAAAATTTTGCAGTGATGGAAATTGAATCTGTTCTTTCGAATACTTTGTAGAAATCCATATACATGTTTGACTGTAGGATGATTTGAAAAAGTTGCTTTTAGCATCCTGGGAACATTTCCAGACCCTTTTTAAAGCACTGGTCCACAGGACTCTATGCAGATTTAGTCACTGGAGTCAGGATATATTAGCGGATAAAAAAAAATGGATTTTAGTAAGCAAGACCAATCAACACAATCACAGTAACTTAATACCAATGGGTGGTTTTATATGGTGTCTCACTCCCTGCTTTGTTAGTGTGGTCTTAAAAGTAATTGGAGAACCATTAGTAGAACGTCTCCATTCCAAATAGCAGATTATGAACTACTTTTGACCAGGCCCCAGAAGTACCTTATGTAGGCAATAGGGTGCCATTTGGGACACACAGAGTGTATGTGGGAGCCTGTGTCCACGTTGCATACCTGCCTCCTCTAGCTGACATGTACTAACGCACACTTCCTGCAGGCTGAATGGCAGAGGAACGCACTCACAGCAATCATAACAATCAAAAGATGAATGCTACAGCAGCAAGAGAGACAGAAATAGGAAGGTAAAGAAAGGGGGGCAAGAGAGAAAGAGAAGAGAGAGGGCGAAGGAAAAAAGAAGAGTTGCCGAAGGCCCTGGGAATAGTTTGCAAGGGTGCGGAAGGAGCAGAGGGAAAAGTGGGAGAGAAATCATTAGCAAAACACCTGTCTATCTCTGACTCCTAATAAATCATTGAGGCTTCATCT
Organism: Esox masquinongy; assembly: GCA_016801175.1. Taxonomy (NCBI): domain Eukaryota; kingdom Metazoa; phylum Chordata; class Actinopteri; order Esociformes; family Esocidae; genus Esox; species Esox masquinongy. The sequence continues at coordinate 54,198 of JACXGI010001242.1, read as the reverse complement.
CTGGATTTCTCTGTTTCTGAGGAGAGTCATATTTGCAATGTTGCTATGAAATCAATATCTAGCCTAATGCTAGGCTCATTATATGTAAGGATCTTATCCCTAGTTAACTGGTCTGTAACTAGATTTGAAATATGTAACCTAATTTAAAAGTATTCAAACCCCTGACCAGTTCTCACACTTTACTCGTATCATTGGCCTACGCCTTTGAACCATTAAAGTTGCAGTCATATTTTATGGATAAAAAACCCACGGTTTAAGGATCATTGGTAAGGTTCAGAATCTGAAGGAAAATGACGACCAAAGAGCTTTCTACAGAAATTACAAATAGAAGGAATACAGATGCATAGATTCTGAAAAAGGGTAAAAAATGATATCTAATTTTGGATATCCCAATGAAGACAATTTGATCAGTAATCAAAAGGAAGCCCCAGCAATGCTGAGAAAAGGCTGTCCTTCAAAAAGTAGCCCTCAAACAAGGAAATGTGTGAGAGAAGCCACAGGGAGGCCTACAAATTTCAGTAGCTGCGAGTAGAGTAATGAAAGAATCATCTCATGAGCACTGCATAAAACTACCACGGACTGGATGGTGGCACGAAAGAAGCAGTTACTTAAAAAGTACCATCTGAAATCATGAGTGACCTAGCGGCGATATGGGAAAAGGTTTTGTGGTCAGACGAGGCTAAGATGTTTTGGTGCCGTGTGTCCTATGTGTGGTGGTATAGTGGTGTATAGTGGTGGCAGCATCATATAGTTAGGATTGATGTCACCTTACAATAATAGATTTTTGAGTGTCAGTGGTTAAAAAAAATCAAACAGAGTGTCAATGTGTTATTTGTAATTTAGTAAAATTACACATTTGGTCAAGGATATGAATATTTTTAGGCAAAGCACTATATGTTAGAAGTAAACATACTACAAGATTTGCCTTGTGACCTCTCGGTTAGCCTGTCCAAGCATTTAAAAATGGAGTGAGCCAGTGTATCCTGAGTATGTTTGTCTGTATAATAGAGATGGACAACTCCACTTCACGGGGGATGGAGTTTTGTCACATCACTAGCAAACACAGCTGAATAAATGAGTTAGTACCTCTGAGTCTGGGAATGATAAAGTAAAAGCTTTTTTGTCAGGGGCCATTGTATGAAACAAATTTGAAAGCAAATGGATCATCTTTAACCAATCAGGTAACAGAAGCTAAGTAGGACTTTGAAAAGTCTTAAGACACCTGAGGAAATTAAAGCTAATGTTATCAATCTAGCAAACAGTATCCAAATTGTGGTATGGAATTCCTATAAATACATCCTATCCTACCTATTGTAGAATAGGCTATCCATTTGTAAATTCGAGGAACCTGTCTTTAATATAAGCAATCAATCATGTAAAAATATATTTTTTTAATTACTAATTTTAGTAATTACTGAAAAATAGTAATTTAGCAGATGCCCTTATACAGCAGAGAGCGACTTCAGTGCATACATTTTTGTTGAACTTTGCTAATTAGCTATAGCCTGCTTCAAACACGGGTATGAGTTATAGCACACAATGCCAGGCAGACTAAATGTCTACAGGCAGTGTCTTTTTCAATTTAACGAACAAAATGGAAACACTGGATAGAGATTTTAAAGTTGTGCACAGTTATGGGAGATTTAATTATATTGCTGCGGAATTCAGCTTATTTTTTGAATTACACAACATTTCCAGTCTTTTGTTGCCCCTGTCCTAGTCTCGTGAAGCCACATCTCCAGTCTCATCTGGCCTCCTTGGAGCCAGATTCTAGGCCTGGTTTAAGAGGCTGCCCCTGACCCAACTTTTTTTGAAACGTGTTGCTGGCATCAAATTCAAAATGGGCATGTATTTTTCCAAAAACAATAAAATTTCTCTGGTGCAACATTTGAAATGTTGTATTTGTACTATGTGTAATTAAATATAACGATTAAATGATTTGCACATCATTGCATTCTGTTTTTACTTGCATATTATTTGTTTTTATTTGTATTTTACACAGCGTCCCAACTTTTTTGGAAAAGGTTGTATACTCCTACGTAAAAATGGGGACAATAATACTATAATCACAATCTTGGTTTTTAATGCCAATGTTTAATATTGACAGTTTTGTTATTTATTACACCAATTTACAACACTTTCATTGTTCAAATTCAACCCCAATGTGTAGCACCATATTACATTTTCACTCTTTGATATGCCAAAACTAAAATAAATGTATTATCCTTTATAATAAGATGTATGTGGTTCCAAACAGAGGAGAGCATATATAAATGTTCAGTAAAGAAGTTTATTATAATTTTTAAAAAATAAAATATTATCCATGGAAACAAATCATGTAATCAAATTGCCCACACACCAGTACATACTGTACATAGGATTTACATAATGCTTTACAAAAAAACACCTTGTTAATTTCAAAGTAATACCAGAAATACCAAAAGTAATAGCAGAAAAAAACAACAGCAGAACAAAAAAAAGCAAAAAGAAAATCTTTAGAAAAATGTGTTGAGAGAATAGCATATAGTGCCATCTAAATACATGAGACACTTCGTTCATTTCGTGTTATCCAAAAGTATATAGTTTTTGTACATTTGCTATTATAAATGTATATGCATATACATACACACAGTGTACAGTTGCTCTCAACAGTATTCATCCCCCCTTCGACATTTTATTGTGTTACAACATCAATGAAAATTGATTTGATCCAGAGTTTTTGCCATTTTGCCATTCAAAAACACCAGGGATAAGATATAGATAACCTTTCCATTGAATACCTCCAGAGCACAGTAAAGGTGCCATATTCTCTCAACAAATTGAGAGAATATGGCACAACTGTGAATCTGTCTAGAACTGTCCGTCCTCAAAAACTGGGTATCCTGGTGAGAAGGGCATTAGTCAAGAGCATAGACTCATGGCTGTAATTGCCAACGGTGCCTCTACTAAATATTTACTGAAGGGGGTGAATATTTAAGCAATACATTTTTGACTGCTTCATTTTTGCAATTAATTTAGCAAAATAATATTTTTGACTTATACTGTGTTGATCATGTCTTGAAGTCTTGATTAAATCAATTTTGACTTCATGTTGTAACACAATAATGTGTGGAGAGGTCCAAGCCGGGGTGAATACTTTTGAGAGCCACGGTATATACATTACAGTCCATAAGAATTTGGACAGTGACAAGGTTTGCTGTTTTGTCTCTGTACTCCAGCACAGTGGAAATGAAACAATGACTAATAAGTGGAAGTGAAGGTAGTCATCTTCAACTGAGGGGTATTTACATCCATAAAATGTGAACTGTCGAGGACTTACAGTCCTTTTTCTACATAGTCCCTCAAATTAAACCTGACAGTTTGCACTTTAACCTCTTAGTCATTGTTTTATTGCAAATGCAATGTGATGGAGTACAGGGCAATAAGAACAAAACTTGCATCACTAAAAAAAGTACTAACGGACTGCACTATATATACATATATACATACAAACTTACATACATAAAAACATTCAGTACATGCAGGTTTTAGTGTGATTGTGAATTAGCATACAATAGATTAATCCCATTATAGTTCTTTACAATACAAAAACACAGGTTAACATAAACAATATAAAGTACAGATAGATATAAAAACAAATGTAAAAACTATTTTCAAACAACACAATCAAAAGATGTATTTGATCCTATTGTCCAGCAATGTCCAACATTCATAATAACAATCCCCACTTAAATCTAGATACTTTTCCTTTCTTCAATCAAATATTGACAACAGTTTTCTATACTTAACGTATCACAAATGTACATTTCTCTGGAACAGTATTGTGAATATTTTCTTAGGTCCAGTGTGGATCTAAGAAAATACAGCTCTGGAAAAAATTTAGAGACGACTGCACCTTTTTCTTTCCTTTCCAAAAAAGTTGGAAAGGAAGGTTTTGAGTGAGGAACAGAAGGGTTAAAATTAAGAGACCACTGCAAATTGAACGCTTCTGTTCCTCACTCAAAACTTTCCTTTTCAACTTTTTTGGAAAGGAAAGAAAAAATTGCAGTGGTCTCTTAATTTTTTCCAGAGCTGTATATAAACACTGTTTAGAAAACAAAGGGATAAATACCAAAGAAATATGAAAAAAGGGGAAGGAAAATGACGCAAGTACAATAGAGGACATGCTTCCTCTGGCATGAGGTGATGGGACTTTTCTGCAAGAGATCTAGGCTGCTATATTGACATACAGCTCCGGAAAAAATTAAGAGACCACTGCATCTTTTTCTTTCCTTTCCAAAAAAGTTTTTGAGTGAGGAACAGAAGTGTTCAATTTGCAGTGGTCTCTTAATTTTAACCCTTCTGTTCCTCACTCAAAACCTTCCTTTTCAACTTTTTTGGAAAGGAAAGAAAAAGGTTCAGTGGTCTCTACATTTTTTCCGGAGCTGTACATTTGTGCCATTTCTAACCTGAGATGCAAAGTGCTAGGGTGACGGCTTCCCATGCCTACAGAAACACCGGAATAGAGGCAAGAGTAAGTGGCACTAAAATACTGAAGTTTAGACTGAGAAAAAAATAGTCAAAAATGACAGGCACCCTTGATAAATATGAGCACAAATAAAAATACAAATACTTTTGGGATACTGTGAATGAGGGATAGAAAGTAAGCAGGTGCATCCACACAGACGAGGTTCCTGAGTTAATTAAACAATTAACAACTCTTCTTGCTTGGGCTCATGTATATAAATCCTGGGAAAGCAATCGGTGCCAATTACTTTGAAGACCATAGCTAGCCAAAGAGATCTCAGCCAATTTGAAAAAGAGGTGATGGTTAAGCTATATTTAGTATGCACTTTAGTGATGAAGATTGCTCAGCTTAGTGAGATTTCACAAAAAGCCATAGCCGGCCCTTTTTAAGGCATTTTAGAACTAGGCTAAGTGCCATTATCCTTGCAAGTTAAAGAATTAAAAAAGGATAATTTTGACAGCTGTCTGTTTCGACCCCCATTACTTTTTAAACAAACTCTTAGCAATAACATTAGTATAAACAGGTTTAAAACTGCTTACAATTTGGCTGAAGCGTATGTATTACTTATACTTTTTTGTTGTTGGTCATCTTTATCAAAGGTGATGATCATTTTGGATTTGATGTTTTATGTCTTGTACTCTAACTTAAGCATCAATCTGTATTATGGCTTGTTAGAGGCCCAATTCATTACCAAAGATTTCACTGTAAATCTTTCTCGAGAGGCCAGCAGCAGTATAGGGCCACATTAAAGTGTGGTGCTTCGTTTTGGTACAAAAAGGGTCTAAGGCCATAATCTCTAATGAAGGTAATGAAAAAGGCCACATGATTCTTAAGAGAAATGGGTAATAAAGCTGAAAGCAGTGTAGAGAAATTGTGAGAATGAACTTGTAGCAACAACATCATATTTTGATCTAAACTACCATTCAAAAGTTTGAGGTCCCTTAGAAATCTCCTTGGTTTTGAAAGAAACTTAGAAATGTCCATTAAAATAACATCAAATTGATCAGAAATACAGTGTAGACATTGTTAATGTTGAAAATGACACCTGTAGCTGGACACGCCTAATTTTAATGGAATATCTACATAGGTGTACAGAGGCCCATCCAAGTTTATCATTTTAAAAGGTTAACTGATCATTAGAAAACCCTTTTGCAATTATGTTAGCACAGCTGAAAACTTTTGTGCTGATTAAAGAAGCAATAAAACTGGCCTTCTTTAGACTAGTTGAGTATCTGGAGCATCAGCAGTTGTGGGTTTGATTACAGACTCAAAATGGGCAGACACAAAGAACTTTCTTCTGAAACGTATCAGTCTATTCTTGTTCTGAAAAATGAAGGCTATTCCATGTGAGAAATTGGCGAGAAATTGCCAAGAAACTGATGATCTCAAGACAACGCTGTGAATTACTCCCTTCACAGAACAGTCTCTAACCAAAATAAAAGTAGGAGGTCCCAGTGCATGTATGTTTTCATGGAAAACAAGGACATTTCTAAATGATCCCAAACTTTTTAACGATAGTGTACTTAAATACTTATTGAGTTCTTGTTATTGGTGCAGCCCCAAAGCTTCCCAGAGTGAAACCGAAGATCATTTAATATGACAATATGCAAAAACTGGATACGCCCAAATGTTTCTTTAATCAGGCAAGACAAATTGGTCTGCTTATTGCCTCCATACCACAGAGGACTCGCCCCAAAGCGAGACATTGAATTGGCAAATGTTTAGTATTTGAAGCTATAATAGGGAACGTTTATTTCTCTTTACCTGTTTTAACTCAAAAGTTTGGCACACCTACTCAGTGATAATTGCAAAATAAAAATTGGCATAAGGGGGGCATCATCTTTCTTGGGGGTGACGATTATGTGTTGCCTTGTAATTTATTGGTCATATTGATATTTCATTAGAAGTGTGCACCCATTGATCATTTTATCAGATTTTATCTGAGGTATTGAAATAGAAACATATACTAGGTATTGAAATGGAACTAGGCCTGTGATTATGAGATTTGTGAATTGTTCATTGTTAACATAATTTTAATTATGTATTTTACTTTTGATAACCACAATTTTAAAACTTAAAATAAACAAGCTGTAATTAGCTTTATATTTAAACTATATATCCTGGTCTGCTCCTTTATATCATGCCATTATTATCTTCCTGGATCTAGTCCATTGGTCAGTTGCTTAAGACTAAGTGTGTAGAACTGCAGGAACATATCCTCAAATCAGCAAAATGTTAATCGCCCAGGCCATGATGGGGACCTCCATTTTTCTACACCCACTACCACAGCCCGACTGACTGTCACTACCGCTGCTGAAAGAAAAACATCCTACGGGATACACTGAAACATTGACATGTACTACATATTGACCAGGCAACTCTCAACATCTAAAGTGCAATGACAGTATACCCACTCAATATCAGTGACTATGACGCAAAAGATAAGTAAATATCTTTATATAAGTCTTATGAACTAATTTGCTCCCATTTGTGCTTACATTAAAAAGCAGCACAGAACATCACTTCACACACAACCCCAATTAACCTATTTGTACCCTCAAACAAACTCAAACATCATGGCCAAAACCCAACAGCAATGTGCAATCTCGCATTTGAAAACAATTAAGTCACCCCTCTTATCCTTCTTGTTGACAGTGTCTCAATGCTAGGTTAGCCTATTCCAATACTGATATTGACCTGTCAAATCATCATGACTATAAGACTATATTAAACCCAATGTTAAACCAAGATGTGCGACAAAGGCTATAGATGTAACTGTAACAGTCCAAGTTATAAACGACATTCCTCAAAGTCATTAAAACCTGTGCATTGGAGTGAACAGTTAGGTTTTGAGGTATTTGTTAAAAGAAAAAAACAATCTGGAAACTAAAGTAGGTCTGGGTTCAAGGAGAGATGGGCAATGCACATTTGGCTATGGATTGATTATAATACAATATAAGTGAATACTTTACAGAGCTGTAAATACACACTATAAATGTAGTGCAGAGGATAAGGTTCAAATAGAAATCTTAGCTGCGTTCAGTTTTTTTTTCTGGAACATACAATTCGAAGGAATGGTGCCGGGGTTGGGGAACGCTGTCAACATGTCCACTGTACTTTAAATATCACACATTGCTTCAAGCCATACATTGGCAAATCCACCAAAAGGGGAAAAATGTATCTAAAAGTATTTTCAAGAACATTTTGTATCTTTCAGTACAAATACCTCCAGAAAGCAGCAGATTATCAAGCAAAGTGAATGCACCTCTGTTAGCATACAACCTCTCAATCTAGAGTAAAGAGGGAACTGCTGTCTCAACGACATGAGAAAAGTCAAGCAGAATTTACATGCATTTGTGCAAGGCTGAGATTTAAACTGCCATTTGTCCACAACTTCTTGTGATTTAACGACCCCTTGTATACTAAAAGGATACAATTTATAATGTACACAAAACAAAGAGCGTACCTCTATCTATATGGCTACTATCATAATTACCAAATATGTAACGTGCTTGAGGTGTATTCCTTTGAAACTTAGTCAACTAATTAAAATTAAATTGAGTAACTGAAAACTGAACAATCTGGTTATAAGGATCCATTTGCTATCTACTTCCATAATGGACCACATTAGAATGTGACCGATAGGAATGGCAGTAGCTTGTTGTCAAATCTGTCCATCCACCTGACACTCTATATGTCCATCAGCACCAGGGCTCTCTCTGGGCACGTCCCCTGGCCAGACTATCGCTCCTCTGCCACGCGCTCCTCATCAAAGCCAAGGCCTCGCCACAACGCTTTTGCACAGATGGCTCCGACACAGTCCTTTGAGGCAAACACACCTGGAACATTACAAAAACATAAAAAGAAAGAAAGAGGGTGAACGTGTGAGAGTGAAAGACATACAGGGAAATTATGATGATTTATTACTCTCATGTCAAATTCTTTCCTGGCACATCTCCAATCCTTTCCTCTTCCGTCTGTCGCACCCTTACCTGGAAAACGTCTCTCCAGGCACTCTCTAGCCCCTCCAACAGGCGATCTCTCTCATCACAGCTGCTGAAGTACAGTACCCAGGGAGGTAAGAACCTTGCCCGGTCAGATGCAAACTCCTTTACAGTGACAGAGCAAGAGGCAGAGAGAATGTTGTAAACGAACAGAGAAAGATAAAAAGTAAATTACAATGCCTGTCAATGACTTGCTACTGTCCCCTCAAGGACTAATAACCTGGTTAAATTCAGAGGAAAACACAATGGGGAGCATTCCTTGTAATTTAAGAGTGCTCTTTTGGTTAACCCTTGACACTTGTGGAAATTGGCCTATATCAGAGAGGGCTACTGAAATGTTTCTTAGAGAAGAAATATGAGACGCACATTAATAACCATGGTAGAATTTTTTTTTTGAAGTTATTTTTCTAATTATTCTCATGCGAGAAGTTACAACAGTTCATCTGCCAAAAGACTGAATTCAAATATGAAACTGTCAATTATTTGTGCATTTTAGTTTTGTTGATAACGAAATCTGAATACACTTCAGCTACACTCAGCAACAAGAAAATACTCATGGGAAATATGAAATTGGTGCAACATAAGACGAAACAAGAACAAGGGTTTGGGTGAGGCTAACTGGTGTCCTGCCAGTGGACACACTATCCTAATATCAATGCACTGACAGGAAAAACACCTTGAGCTCACCTAGCTATTCTCTTGAGAAACTGAAGCAAGCAAAACTGTAGTTCTTGTATTAAACACAGCCCTGCTCTTAACTGTAATTGCACCTACCAGTCATTAAGGGTAAGTGGCTTACTCAACCTTGTGTACTCAGGGATGTGATTCAGCAACATTGTATTTTTTACTGGCCCAACTCTCTATCCCCTGGGCCTGTAGTTCTCAACCTTGATTCTAGAGATACAGAGTACTTCTTAGTTTGGTAGATTACCACATTCACTCTGCCCCAGGTCTAATCGGGAATGAAAAACTGCAGTACTACTATGGGTCCAAAGCGCTGGAGTTGACAAACACAGCACTAATCCCAAAATCTGCACAATGGCTATCTGATCTCATTGACCACTTTCATATTTCAGACAGACCTTGTTTGGCTACATATTTAAAGACCAACCTGACCACAATAGCCTAGGTTCTTTCAGTGACTATGTTGCTAGTTGACGAGTGGGTGGGAGGCCTAATTTGCAATGCCCTGGGAAGAGGAGGCATTGTTAGCAGGAATAAATTATGAGCAGCATATAACATGCTCAATATCTTAAAATACCTAATCTCAAAGAAGGTCCGAGACCTTTTATAGAACCTTATGAGGCTCCTGTGTTGGTACATATCTGATCGAATAATACCTGGCTGAGTATTACGAACTGTGGTCTTTTGGTCAGACAGCTCACAATCCATTTTATTATGTGTTGGTTTACATTTGCGTCTTTTGGGCCAGCAGATGGAGTTGTAGGATATTGAATGCATCTGAAAAGTTAAATAATTAAAATAAGCTTGGCTTATCCAAGTGTTTGTATACACTGGGAAGGAAAAGGAACTCAACAACACCAATTTTAAGATTTTCATGACCTGTGAGGTCAAAGACCTTCAGCGTTTGGTGCTTTCGTTGAGATGGACAATATTTAGCAGGGATCACTTCGAGAGTACTCAACAAAATACAGTACTACAACTCCATGGCTCTGTCCAACCCTTCATCACCCTTTGATTTTTCCTTCCCCACAGATCTTTTAAAATCTACTTTTGTAATATTATTAATTCATCACCATTTTCATCTGCAAATGCTATCCATTCCTGTTCAATGTTTCTTTAGTTTCATTTTCAAGCCATGACATATCATTTGCTGATTATACACCATGGGTTGACAAAGATAAATCATGAATGTAACGATCAATATTTTCCCATATACAGTAAGTATATTTGTATTGGCTAATTACATGAATTACTTTTAGCTGAAAATCTAATCATATTGCGTTTTGAAAAAACATCACTGTGTATGGATGTAATAAAAGGCTACATTGTTAATTTTAACAAACAACTCTGAAAAGTAGCAATAAATGATATTCTCAAGCATTAAATAGAGAGGTACATAAGTTCCTCCGATTATGAAAATCAATCTGCACATTAAGTCCTGCCAGTACAAGCTTTCAATTATGCTTAATTAATGTGTTAAACTACGATTTCTGTAGGACATTTTACATGTTTGTCTTTTTAAGTGTTTATTTCTATTCCCTCGCTTCGCAAAATGTTGCTTTTACGGAAACTTGAATCTGATGAAGTACTGATGAACATTCCCACCCACCACAGGCACAAATTTTATGTAACAAATATAATTATTTGTGAAATGTAACTAGTTTAGATTACAATTTTTATAATTCCTATCCAAACTACACTAACATATTTTGTGTTTTATTAGGTTTTTATAAAATAAGATGTTGAAAAATGTTCTGAGTATGGAATTCCAGACAAAAATGTAAAATGCCTTTAAAATAATACACTGTGATATAAACTCTGGAAAAAAACGTCTAGAATGGATAGCGCTTAAGGGTTGATCCTGTAAATGATTTTTGAATAATGGAAATGTGAAGTGCACATTTGGACAGGTGTGTAATTTGTTTGTATGATATCTACACCATATTTATTATATATTAAGTCAAACATAACATTTGCCAAAGTAACACAACACTCTTTGCAAATGGTCCTCACACTTTAAAAAGTTGACACCTGAGCTCTGATGTCCACAGCATACACATTTAGGCACTAACTGACCAAGCCAGTTTTTCTCCCAAAATTCATGATATCCAATTTCTGATTAAGTCCTTGCTTTGTTGCAGCAACTCTGTGCAGATGTGTCCTCTGAAGCATATCGGATGCCGTTCTCATTCTTCTGCGCTTGCTCAACCAGGACTCACTAAAGCAAGGTAAGGCAACCATACTCAGTAACTAATCCCCAAATCCAGATGGTGCTGGCCAGTTACACCACCCTCAATGGGGCAGAGAGGCTAATTCGCAAGCAAGATTCAAATCATTGCAACGCGATGACGTAGCTAATTACGAAGCATTGACTTTACTGTTGCACAATTTAGGGGACAAAAATCTGCCATTTTCAATGTATTTATGGCCTGTAGTGTAATGTAGTGTAAAGGGTTACAGGATTAGATGTTCATCTGAGCACAAGGCATTTTATAATGCATGTTCTATGGTACAAATTCAGAAAGGAACAAGGACTAGAAGGTGAGGTCACTCACAACAATGCAGTACTCCTTGTTGTCGTCCAGGCTGACTGCTGTGACGTCAGAGAGCTCAACTTCGCCCAGCGAGCGGAAGAAGCTGGTCTGACAGTCCTGGTGGCATGTCAGCAGCTTCCTGTCCGTCACCACCAGACAACAGGGTATACACGGTGTGGGGGCCACACCCTGGGGTATAACCTGCAGACAGAGGAAGTGTTAAAGCTGGAATCCATAGCACTAAAACTGTCATGTCCGCTTAAAATATTACAACAACTAAGATGTTACTTCAAAAAACATTGGTAGGTTCTGGTGAAATGTAGCAAAACGTCTCAATTGACTTATATGGGCATCACACTATGAATGCTTTTACACATAACTTTCAAGATAAAATACAGATACTTACCTTAGCTTTGCCTGTGCACAATTTTGGTATTAAATTACACTGAAATCTAATTTAGGAGATACAGAACTACATGGCGTGAGAGAGTTTGCGCAAACAAAGCTTTTTAATATAGTATGGTATTTTACTCATCGTGCCAATAAGTTGGGGAAATCGGCATGGATAGCCATGCCTACACATTTTGCCAAAGTAGTTGCCAGTGGTCCTGAGGATTAGAGTGCCTGCCATTGGAATCACATAGTGCTGTAAAGGGAAGACCTGAACTCTGACGTCATGTTACTGTACTGGATTGGAATTTACCAAACTTATCATTGTTTATGTACTTTAGAGCTAAAATTAAATTAAACTGAACTAAATCCAAGTTTGGAAGGTTGGGAATGACATGGTGTGGGACAGTTCATGACAACATAAGATTTTAATGTAGATGTATACAGAGGTTTGTAATAAAGTAGGGTATTCTGCTCTTCGTGCCAATAGCCTGGCAAAATCAGAGTAGTCAGCCATACCAATTCTTTTTTTCACCAGGATTTTAACAGGCTTATCAGCCAGAGGTGGGGTTTTCACATGGGATGTGGGTGATGTATGAGTCTCTGCACATAGGCGTGCATACAAACCATCAATGAGGCAAGATCAGGAGTAATTTTATTTCCAGTTTCTCTGACCATAGCTCCGGTTCCAAGACCTTATACCAGTAATTAGGGAAGTTTAAATATAGCCCAGCGGAGTTTGAATTTTACAATCTGACAATAGCATACACCAGGCTTTACATTTGAGATTTTTTTTTTCCTGGTTCATGTACAATTTATTTACACAAAACGCATTTTACAATCCAATGCTTTCCTTCGACTGTCCAGTGCATGTTGGGAGTAGTTGCGTCAATTCTTGGTTGTAACTAGGGTTGTAACTACGGATCGGATATGACAAGGCCGGTACTTGCAGCACGCACTGATGCCCTCACCCCTTTGGAGACAGACTGACAGAGCACCAGCATCCAGTCGGCCATGTCTCCCTCGTTGTCGGCGCTCAGCTCCAGAGGAGGACGCTCAGTCAGGATCACCTGGAAGGCATGTGCCCGCTCTGTGCTGTTGGATCGCCGGCAACCTCCGCAGTGTTCACCCCTGAGACAGAGGGACAAATAATATGATCAAACAAAGAAAATATGACATCTACAACAGCCTGCCATTTCTTTTAAATAAAGGCTAAACAAACCCAATTCAGGCCTTACCCCATAGTGATGGACATCAGTGGTGTCCCGTTAGTCTTCTCTGTATACAGGTACAGAATCCCATTGCTGCACAATGACAAAATAATTCCACTGACATTAATATATCCTAGCTTTGATGGTACACACAAAGAGCTTTTCATGTTATAGGTTCATATGAAATGTGTGATTTTATTATATTTTGACATTATATATTTCAGCGGCATCAAAATCAGAAAAAAATATTTGCATCCAAGCTTTAAAACTTGTTAAAAGCATGTGTACAACAAAGTTAGATAAGCAGCTATGCTGTCTGGAAGGGGTTATGTATGTATGAGGGGTACAAAAACGCTGATACACAAACACATAACTCATGCGAGTTTCCACTGATCTAGTCACTGTGAATACCTGTCTTAAATATCTAAACCTTAGCTGAGGCTAGAGAGGCCTGCAGGTCCTTGGATGCTGTTATAGGGTTTTTTGTTATAGGGTTCTTTGTGACTTACGGGATGATTTTAAACCTTGCTCTTGGAGAGATTTCAGTGGAATGGCCACTCCTGGGAAGTTTCACTACTGTCCCGAACTTTGTCAACTTAGACATTATGGCTCTGACTGTGGTTCGGGGAGCTCCAGAGCCTTAGAGGCAGATACGTATCAACAACTGTTTTCAGGAGCCGTTCAGAAATGTTTTTTGATGTGCAACTGGAACCCATGTGCTGACAACTTCAATCATATGACAAGCGTTAGGGTTAGTCAGATGAACAGGGCATTTAGAAAGTATTTAGAACCCTTCCCCTTTTACACATTTCATAACATTACAGCCGTATTCTAAAATTAATTCAATAACTGTTTCCCCACATCAGTCTATGCACAATACCTCCCAGAAGGAACCTTCCACCAATCAGGCCTTTATGGGGAGTGGCCAGACGGAGGCCACTCCCCAGTGAAAGGCACATAACAGCCCGCTTGGAGTTTGCCAAAAGGCACCTAAAAGATTCTCAGACCACAAAACAACATTCTCTGGGCTGATGAAATCAGGATTGAAGCCAAGAGCCACCTCAGGAGGAAAACAGGCACCGCTCATCACGTGGCCAGTACCATCCCTATGGTGAAGGATGGCGGCGGCATCATAATGCTGTAGGGATGATTTTCAGCGGCAGGGACTGGGACAATTGTCAAGATTAAGGGAAAATGAATTGAGCAAAGTACAGACAGGTCCTTGATGAAAACCTCCAGAGTACACAGAACCTCCGACGGGGGTGAGAGTTCACCTTATAACAGGAAGACAACCCTAAGCACACAGCCAAGACAACGCAGGGTTGGTTTCTTGAGTGGCACACATGAATCCGATTGAACATCTCTGAAGAGACCTGAATACGGCTGTGTAGCAATGTTCCCCATCCAACCTGGCATAACAAAGGATGGGAGGAACTCCCCAAATACAGAAGCCAAGCTTGTAGGTTCATAACCAAGAGGACTCAAGGCAGTAACGCTGCACCTTAGGCACTGTTTTTTTTATTTTATACATTTGCAAAAAAAATATATAACCTCACAAAGCAATAACCTGTTTTTCGATGTTAGTGTCTAGTTTTTTCGCTCAATCTTTTTACTTCTCTTGATATTCCAATTCTAAAAGCCTAGGACTTACCTCAGCACGAGGTAACCATACATACCTCAGTACGAGGTAACCATACATACCTCAGTACGAGGTAACAGCTCTTCCAAAGCTCTTTGCCAAGGTAGTTGGTCCCTGCTCTGTAGAGTAGGGGGCCCTCTTTGGTGTTGGAGGTGTCCGCAGTACCGACCAGGGCTGTCGAGGGGGTCAGGGTCACTTCCATAGGGTCCTCCCAGTGGACCAAAGAATACAAATGGATGACCACTTCAGACACCTACAGGGAAAGTATATACACATGTATCACTTGCATGTAAATCAATGCTCACCATATGTTGGGCATATACCGTTTACAGTAGAATATACAATTGAGTTGGTCTCCGTCTTATTGTGGCTGCGCATAGCTATGCCTATTAATGATCTTTTCCTCATCTGGTATTCTTAAAATT
Source organism: Esox masquinongy (assembly GCA_016801175.1). Taxonomy (NCBI): domain Eukaryota; kingdom Metazoa; phylum Chordata; class Actinopteri; order Esociformes; family Esocidae; genus Esox; species Esox masquinongy. The sequence goes on along the minus strand of JACXGI010001242.1, from coordinate 38,804 downwards.
AGTAAAGAAACCCCTTATTCTGCCTCGGATAGTCACTTTGGAAAACAAGGCAAAAGACTTGATGCAGGCCTATTCATTCTTTGGAATTCCACTTGATGAAGCTGTCATTCAGCCCTAAATTCAACAGTAAATAAAACGCTTAAGGCTGTGGAACACTGCAGTGCTTGCAGACCAATGCGTGTGCGCAAAACTGATGTCTACACAGCATTACCTGGTGAGAACAGTGTCAGTGTGAAAGCATCAATTGCTAATTGGGACTAAGAGATAATTGCTCTCATGTCTGAGCACAAACCAAGCAGCTATTTTGTGCACAGCCCATTAAACTTAAATTGGGACTTTTCCTTTCAAGCACTAAATTTTTTTTTTTAAAAGCTGTTGCTGTCTCAGCAACTCACTGCCTTCCTGAAGACAAATTGAACAAATGTCCCAGTCTGGTTTGAAACCCAATCAGTGTACTGAAGCCGCAATCATGGAGGTTGAAAATGACCTCTTAATGGCTTCAGAACAGGGCCTTTAGACCACATTATTTTGGTGGGATTGGAAACCCACACTGGACAAGTGCCTGCCTGGTTTAGATCTGACCTGTTGAAGATCTGTTGATACACAGTTGGATCAACAAAGTGTTTGTTTATGTAGGAATTTGTTCTGCCAGTCATATCTATACAGACACAAGACCTTCTTAGTGTATCTCAAACCGTTTACAAACAGCTGGAGGCAGGGCCTTCTCCTACAGAAGTCACTTATTGTGAAATATTCTGCCTGAATTATGTGAGAAATGCAAATAGTGCTTCATATCATACGAAGCTTTTCACCATAACAATTTACTTGGGTTAACAACAATATGGGAAACCAACAATATTTATGGATGTATTCAGATCTAGCTAAGTAAAACAGTCAAAGTTTGCATTCCTAACCTCACAGTGGGACTCCTGGGAAACAAACTTGGTGAGGGCCAGTTTCTCCATGGTGGCATCAGTCAGCACAGAAGGGTAGGGTGGCTCCCTGCACCCCTTCACCATTGCAGACTTCAGGGCTGCCAAAAACCAGCTGGGGAAGAGGGATAGTAAAAAAGAGAATGGTGAGTTAATAGAGAAATTTACTTTGTCAGAGGCTGAATGTCCTCAATTGAGGTTTCTTGGGTTTGCCTCAACCAACTTTACACAATTGGAGTTGGGCAGTTTCTCCCATTCGTCCTTGTAAATGCTTTCAAGCTCTGTCTGATTGGGTGGGGAGCTGCAATCTTCCTGTCACCCAACAGATTCAAGAACAAGTTCAACTGTGTTTTAGTCCAGGCTTTGCCTGGGCCACTCAAAAACACTCACTGTCAATAAGCCACTCATTGTCTTGGCTGGGTGCTTTGTGTCCTTGTGGGACTAAAAGATGAATCTTCACCCCAGTCTGAAGTCTTTCTGTATCAGGTTTCCTTCTTAATGGCTCAAACACATTAAGAAGGAAAGAAATTCCACAAATTCTTTTAACAAGGCACACCAATGAAGCTGGAAAATGCCAAGAGTATACCAAGCTTTCATAAAGGCAAAGGATGGATACTTTGAACAATCTAAAATATAAATATACAGCTCCGGAAAAAATTTAGAGACCACTGAACCTTTTTCTTTCCTTTCCAAAACAGTCGAAAAGGAAGGTTCTGAGTGAGGAACAGAAGGATTAAAATTAAAAGCCCACTGCAAATTGAACACTTCTGTTCCTCACTCAAAACTTTCCTTTTCAACTTTTTTGTAGAAAAAAGTGCAGTGGTCTCTTAATTTTTTCTGGAGCTGTATATGGATTTGTTTAACACTTACTGCAACTGTTACTACATGATTCCATATGTGCCTTTTCATAATTCTGATGTGTTCATTATTACTCTAAAATAGTAAAAATAAAAAATAAATACACTTGAAGGAGTAGGTGTTCAAACTTTTGACTGGTACAGTATTTAACCAGTCACACACACAGTGGCAGTAAATTATTTAGACACCTTACTCCACATTTTGCGTCATAGGTTTGATTTACAATTTATTCTATCAGTCAAGGAGAAAGAGCAGAGCAGGAGGTACTCACACAGTCAGCGAGAAAGAGCAGAGCAGGAGGAACACACAGTCAGGGAGAAAGAGCAGGAGGTACTCACACAGCCAGAGAGAAAGAGCAGAGCAGGAGGTACTCACACAGTCAGGGAGAAAGAGCAGAGCAGGAGGAACTCACACAGTCAGGGAGAAAGAGCAGGAGGTACTCACACAGTCAGGGAGAAAGAGCAGCAGCAGGAGGTACTCACACAGTCACGGAGAAAGAGCAGAGCAGAAGGTACTCACACAGTCAGGGAGAAAGAGCAGAGCAGGAGGAACTCACACAGTCAGGGAGAAAGAGCAGAGCAGGAGGAACTCACACAGTCAGGGAGAAAGAGCAGAACAGGAGGAACTCACACAGTCAGGG
>JACXGI010001242.1:0-36274 GCA_016801175.1 Esox masquinongy | reverse complement strand
CAGAGCAGGAGGTACTCACACAGTCAGGGAGAAAGAACAGAGCAGAAGGTACTCACACAGTCAGGGAGAAAGAACAGAGCAGAAGGTACTCACACAGTCAGGGAGGAGTCAGCCGTGTCCAGGAGGAACTGCCGTCTTCTGTTGGTGCAAACCAGCATGACTGTCTGCTGGTCCAAGCCCACCTGAGAGATGGACCAGGAAAATAGGACAGCTCAGTGGACTGGCCACTGACAAACTATTCCATCCGGCAATTTTCCCTCTTCTATCAAACAGTTAGGTGGTGGTAAATAATTAATTTAATCAAATGAACAGTGAAAATAAAGAAGTGTTGTGTTCACAGGTGCCTTGATTTCTGTCACAACTAGACACCACCAAGAAAAAGTGTCAAAGTTGCCATTTTTGGGATTAAAAACTGAAAATGGCCTTAACAGAATTATTTCCATCCTTCTGGAGAGTAAGTTGCAGGTGCCTATAGGGTATAAATTACCTGAACCTTCTGCTCTTTGCACCAATGTCAAGAACCGTCTAAAGATGTCAAAAACAAAATAATCCTCACACAGACATTTCCAATGTACCTCTACCAGGTCCTTGGGAACTCCAGTTAGCACATTCTGTAGTATTATCAAACATTTTAGAGCCCATTGAACTCTGATCAACCGCCCAAGACGTACCCAGAAGGTAGACGACATCAGATGTCATTGAAAGTTGGTTTCAGCGGTTGTCATAAGGGATACGGCAAGCAATCGGTATAGGCCAATTATAGGCAAAAATGTAATGATCGTTAACTGCTTTAAATTCAGCCGATTATTTCAGACCAATGCTTTTGTCTGAATAGGTGTACAAGATGCTCCAGTACTTTTTGTAATATTTATTTGTTTTGCTCAAGCCATGTAATATTGTTATAAAAAAAAAAACTTAGCTACTACATGTACAGTAGCAGTCAAATGTTTTGACACACCTAGGCATTCATGGGTCTTTTTTTAGTTTTACTACTTTCCACAGAATAATAACGTATACATCAAAACTATGAAATAACACACGTCATAATCATGTAGAAACCAAAAAAGTGTTCAACAGATCAAAATAAATTTAATTATGGTAGACTCTTCAAAGTAGCCACCCATTGCCTTGATGACCGCTTTGAACATTCTCACCACCAGATTCACGAGGTAGTCACCTGGAATGATTTTCCAAAAGTCTTGAAGGCGTTCCAACATACGCTTGTGCACTTGACAACCCTAAAGCTAAACCTTGAAGAAACCTTGAAGTGAAAAACTACTAGGAACCTGCAGGACAAACTGCCAGTCACAGACAATACTGACAGTAGACAACATATCACAGCAGTATATACTCACAGATACATAGTCCAACTCATTGTAAGAGATGGCGTCCTCTACTGTATAGGGCTTTTCCGCTGCGCCTGAAAATGTGAGAAAGAGACAGTGTTAATCTGTGCCAATCATGTCAGAGAGAGAGGGAGAGAAGGTGCTAACCTTTTCTCAACAGGTAGATGTAACAGTCAGTCAGCAGCAGGTAGAGAGGCTGTAGGTCCCCCTCCATGTGACCCGTGCTCATCCTCACCATCTGGGAACAGAAAGGATTCAACATCTAGGACTGCCTCGCTTCATATGTATGATTGAAATAGGACCAACGGATTGCAGCCACCCACCCAATAATAACAACAACAACTGCAAAGCCTAATCTGACTTGTTATACACCAAAACATTTGAAAAATCTGGAATGTATGCATACATGGAGATGTATTCAGATGTTGGTGCAATTTGTTGAAGGAGCAATATTTCCAATTTTGCATTGTACTATCAGCACGTCAATAATAAATTAGCAGTAGGAGACGACAGTGTTTCACAATATCGATTCACCAGAAATGAATTTGTATGCAAGTAAAGATGCATCCTAAAATGCAGACTACAAGCTGGACCTGTCCAAAAATAATAATAATAATAATAATAATAATAATAATGACCTTACTCACTGTACATGCTTTTAGTAGATTAACGGCATCCAATGCATCCCTGACCACATCCTGACCCCTTCAGCTAGATCTGAACATAATCAGATAACAATCAGGGCAGTTTTTCTCACCTTAAAGAGCTGCTCCTCGTTCTCCCTGAAGACATGAATCATGAGCAGCAGCAGGTGATTGTTGTCCACCCTGAAACAACCACACAGAATCAGCACAACCATGTGGCTCAAGAATTGGCCCAAACAAGGGTAGTTGTAGATCGGTCACATTGATTCATTCACCTCAATAACATTTGATTTGGTTTTCAGTTTGTGCAGAAGAAAAAGAAGTATGTATTTGTAGTCATTGAAAAAAATGCAGTGGCCTCAGTTCGGGGATTGAAATACATTTTCTTCTTCTTTTGTCACTATCTTCTAAAGGTTTGGATGCGAAATAAAACAATTACAATGAAGTAAAGGTTACTCAGAATACTCAGCTTTTTTTCCTCATCATTTGCAAGTGACAATACTTTTTATATACTACCCCATTACCTCAAAAAATTCGCTTCACAGGTGTTTCTGGTTAGTTTGTTTTGTCACATTTCTGCAGAAATTACAGCACTCAATGTCTAGCCTTCTTTCTAGCTTTTTGTTTGCATTTGGAGTTTGTCAACATGAGGAACAAAGCAGTGTTTATGAAGCATCCGAAAATATCAAACAGAAACAGACAAAACTGTAGGCTTGCCAATAACAACCACTACATAATTAAACAAGGAAAGCACTGGCAAGCTCAGCAACCGCAAACAGCCAAGGAAGACCACTGCAGTGGATGACAGAAGAACGCTTAACCTAATGACAAGAATTGTAATAACCATCCAGGACGTAGGCATGAATGTGTCCACTTCACCACTACCTGGCTCACTTGCCTTCATTAATGATTTACCTGCTGATTGGGACAAGCTAACTGAATTCAGAAATACATTGTGTACTGAAATATATTTTCTTCTAAAGTAGAAGCAGATGCCTCCCAGGTGTACTGAATTGCGCTTCTTCACACAAGACAATGACCGTAAACATACTGACATAGCCACTAGGGAGTTTTTCCACGTCCAAATAATTGAGCAAAGTTCATCTCCAGATTTAAATCCAATTGAACATGTTAAAAATTATATTTAAAGCAAAGACACTTCAAAACAAACAACAACTGATGTTCGCTGCAGTACAGACTAATGCAGAGCATAAAAAAGGGGTAAATTACAAAATGTAATTTAATTTGAACATTATATTAATCTGTCTCTATAATTTGTGGCCTGAAATATAGAAAGATGTAAAAAAAGAAATAAAGAAAATACGTACACAACCTCAAATAAAAGCTGAGAATCTTTACATTACCTCATAGCAATTGTTTGATTGCAAATCCAAACTTTTGGAAGCCAAAATAGGAATTCATTGTATTTGACAATGGTTTAGAACATACAATAATTATGTTCATTACACACCTAAATTAGGTGGACATGTAACTACAGTACGTTAGAATCCAGGGAATGGTGGAGCACAATTCAACATTATGTGCCATTTAACACATGGTTCACCTAGGCAATATATAATACTATTACTTAAGAGAAATTTCTCTGCTGCTCTATTGCTTATAAATGTCCGTTAATATGCTATCAACATACATCATCTGCCATCAAAATTGTGAATTTCCTCAAGCGACGCAAATATGAGCATTTCTGCATTTCACCTGTATAAACAGGCTATCCATATTTTGAAAAATCTACCTTTTTTACAATTTGTCAACCTATCCTGCAATGTCATAACAAGGGCATTGTTAAGACATGTCCAATAGCTTTATTGAACAAAGACAACCTTATCTACCCACCACTACTGAGATTGAGCAATCGGCAAAACACAAAAACCACAATACATTACTTAATTCATTTTTAGACAGTAGGCAATCAACCAATGACTTGGTTAAACTAAAATACTCCTGCGGTGCATAATTATGTCTGAAACACCTCCAACCACTTACAATGTATGAGTGATTGTATGTAGGGAGTGGAAAAACACCCCAAAGTGAGGATTTTCCCTTTAAATAACCGTCATCTCACTTGAATTCTGCAAGATGGGAGTTTTCTGTCAGACTGAGCCCTTCCTGTTCCCAATCCTCTTCAGTTTCTCCGGAAGCCACTCCGTTCTCGATGACCGCTGCCGGCTCCTCAGCTCTCTCTGCCTCCTCTAATGAGGGCTCCTGTCCTGACCCCGACGTTTCTGCCTGTCTTTTATTTTCATGGCCACCAGGAAGAGCCTGTGGCTGGCCATGCCCTGCAGTGTCATGGTGGCAACCACATGGGGCAGTAGTGTCTGGACTGTTGGGGGTAAAGCAGTAAAAGTCGGCAGGGGCCGGGGGGGCCTGCAAGAAGTTGGGGCTAGGGGCCAGAGCAGGGCGCAGTGGGGGGACCCCGGCTTTAGGGTCTGGGGGCTCATCCAGTGAATCCCTTTGAAAGGGCTGCTGCCCTGGGGGCTGGGAAACGGTCTCTGGGCACGCAGAGGAAGAGTTTCGGGGTAGAGAACACTTCTGGGGTTTTTCCCCATCCACCCTTTCGTCGTCTTCCTCTTTGTCTGGTCTCCCCCAGGCCTCCCCCACATCCAGAGCTCCATTGAGCCGGTCCATTACATCGCGCAGGGGCTGGCCCACGTTATCCATGGATGTGTCTGTCATCTCTGGAAGCCGCAGGAGGCCCTCTTCCTCCTCCTGGCCATCATCTCCTGCTGTCCCCCTCCTTGCCCCCCTCACCGTCTCGGCTCCCAAACCCTGTGGTGGCCCCAAAGAGGGAGTCCACGAGTCTCCATCCTGCTCCTCACACCCAGCCTGGGCTCCATCATCTCCTTCATCCTGCTCAGAGGCCAATATGTTCTGTTTATCGCTTACTGTGGAGTCACTGGAGCCCTTCACACCTCGACGTTTCTTGGCTGGCCTCCTTCGTCTGGCCATCCTGACAGAAAGGGACATGTTTAAATGGTTAGCACATGTGTAATGCCAGGCCCATTTTATAAATTACAATAATATCTCCCTACCCAAAAAGTTAAGTCTGTATGAAATGCCAGTCTGTATGAGTTTGCGAATAAGTAAAGGGATTGTTGATCAGAGAACTTTAGCTTACAAACAAGGAGGTAAAGTGAGAATGTACCATTTGGATTCATTCAAAATTCATTGTGTTAAGACAAAGAAAAGGTGTGGCTAGCAGAAATTTGTTAACTCAAATTTGTATCCCCGGTTCTCCGATACTAGGTTTGGGTGATTACAATACCACTGAAGATGATTGACAGCCATGGCGACAATATCGCAAAACAGTTTTATTACAATGGACATCAAAAGACTACACACCCTTATTGAAAATGTTGGTTCTGTTTGTGCAAAGGTTAAAAATGAAGAGAAATCAACACTGCACCACCAGGACATTGCAAACATCAGGACGTCCCTCCAACATTATAACAAGCAGAAATCTCATCAGGGAATTACCAAGAGTCCAACGGCAACCGTAAAGGAACTGACCTTACACATCACCCATTAAGCACGTTTGGGATGCTCTGGATTGATTACAGCAGCTTGTTCCAGTTCCTGACAATATCCAGCAACCTCTTGCAGCCACTGAAGAGGTTTGTGACAACATTCCACAGGCAATAATGAGTGAGATACCATTTCAAAGGCCACATTGAACAGCCTGATCAACTCTGCGCAAAGGAGACATCGCACCGCATTTTGCAAACACCTGCCACACCATTCACTCTCTGGTTTGCTGATCCACAGCACATAACCTAGGTGATAACCTAGATGATAACCTAGATAACCTAGGTGATATCGTAGATAACCCAGGTGCTGCATAACCCCGGTACACATTCCTTTCAGGTCACAGGTGGATCACCTGACGCTCCCAGAATTCTATGTCATAAGGCAGAATTTATGGTTTAAGTAATTTACTGAAACCATAAATTCTGCCTTATATCAGAGAATTCTAGGAGTGATCCTTATGAAGCAAAGCATCTCCAAAACATCCCACTACTGCTAGCACCACATTTGACCTTTGATATGGGGTCAATACTACCGGCTGCAGATCTCATACTCGCATCCTTAACCGTATCTGTTAATCACAGTTAAATCAGAAATGGCTATAGAAAAATCCACAAGCGTGTTTTAAAAGCGTTTCAAATGCCGGTAAAACTTTTACCTCAACTGAGCTTTCTTGAATGATCACTCAGAGCACTTATCAGAGCGATTCTAATGTTACTTCAATCACACATTGTTTATAGTTTATAAAACGATCCAGACAGGTGAAAACTGCAATGTCGCCTAAGTTATAATTTTTTTTTTTAACAAAAATGCTAATAAAAATAATCGGCTGCCGACTATTTTTGGACGCTTGTCCCTTTTGAACTTTTGCAAGGGCACATTGTTTTTTATCTAACACCAAGCCTATGCCAAAATATTTGTACAATTTGCATTTGCATTTGTAATTTCATCATCTAATAATATAATTCAATATTTAGTTTAGCTCACAAACTAACAGGTAAATCATTGATAAGTGCCACGCCAAGATAGACTGTTGATCTGTCATCAAGTAAATCAATCAGAGTCATTGAATAGGATCTCTGATAGCAGGACAGCAGCTGAATTTATGATTGTACTGTATGTGTTTACTTCATTCAGGAGAGAGGTAGTCATAACAATAGCACGGATCAGAAAGGCAGGCTGAGCAAGGGAAAGAGTGGCCACAAACCAACAGGTAAGATAGTGAGAAGTTTTAATTCAAGGTGGTTTATAGGAACAGATTGGAAAACATAAAGCTGGACTAAAAAGCCTGAACGAGATGTTACCAACATCACTGAAATATTAGTCATTTTAAAAATGCACTCTGGTTACATTATCATCTATCTGAGATGCCTTTCCAGCTGAAAAGTCCCACCATGCAAAGAAGTCACACAAGGTATAATTTACCAATGCTAGTTAGGACTATTGCATTGTTCAGAAATCACTACTTTTGTAAAGTCAAACTGGAATTTTCACACTGAATGCTTGAGTCCTATCAACACCCACAAGGCATCGGTACAGAAAGCATATTGAGTAGACAACATCGTTTGGGGTAACTATCTACTTGCTACAACCTTTCCAGACATAATGAGTATTGCAAGCCAGCGTTGTGGAAACAATTATTGCCCCCAGTATTTTCAACCAGACTACCTCTGAGCGAAACTGTGACAGTTGCATTGGTCCTATTTGCACTTCATTGGTAAATAATGCCAACGCCTTTTTTTAACCAGAGCGTGTCTATATCTAACGTAGTCACGGACAAAGATAATTGAACCAGAAGTGGATTCTAGAAGTGGAAAAACACATAGAACTACATATTAAAAAGACATTTTGGTGAATACATTAACATTCACACTTAGACAAATGTGCCCCCCCAATATCAGAGTCACACCTATGCCCTTATTCGTACGATACCATATTTGGGTCCTGTTCTAGAATGCACTATGAACTATGATTGATCAAAACAGACAAGCAATCGAATATTATTGGTCAAAAAGACGACACTGGTACGGTACCACACAGAGGGGAAATGCAAAAAACGCATTTGAATGGGAGAACAAGCGAAAATCGAAGCGGGAAGAGTGACTAAGATGAAAAGCAAACGTCTTAATACAATACTATGAATTTAAATGGGGAAACTGCCCCTTACGGGCCAGTGAATGTCTTTGTCTACTGGTCCGACATTAGGTCTGACTGGCCCCAGGCCATCGTTAATGTTGAACCCTGCTCCCGAGACGCTGTGTGTGCGCGAATCCACCTGTTAACCTTGCTTTTTAGCATGGTGAGTTACGCTTATTTTATGTTGTTGCTAGTCTAAACTAAGCACTAATGTCACCAGTCACATTTCCACTAAAATATATAATAGCGGAATCAACAACTTCACTGCTGTGCATAAATAAATTACAGATCTCTCATGTTTAATGTTTGTGTAAAAACATCTCTAGCTACCTTGCCTCCCTTCTGCCTTTGCTTGTTTAAGTAACCTCCCTTATTGCATATGGTTGAATTGGGGAATCATTTAATAAACACTCGTATTTGGTTATGGCCAAAGACTTATTAGAAAAGTTAATTGTTTCCAGGCCCTCACCTGAACCCCATTCTACATTCTAACCAACTTTTCGTCTAAAAATCAAAGGCCAAAACCAGAAAAGGCACAGGTGTGATTCAATGTTGGATAACATGCCTGCAGCTCTCCAGAGAGAGGAGCTGATGGGTGTTTTATACAGAATCCTAACATAATTATTATTGTACTTGGTGCCTTGATCAAGAGCACAATGGGAGGAGATGGTAGAACTATTGGATCAGAGACAAGCAACTTTCTATTTTAATTTACATGGGCTACAAATAGATTTGGCCAGTCCTTGTGGTAATTTGAGGGGAGATATTTAGGGGCCATGACATACCCTGTTCTAAAAGACAAACTTGGAAAAAGACAGCTCCTGCACTTATTTCATTTCAAATCAAGCACTGTACATAGTTTACAACAAGACAATGTCTTTAACATAATGCACTGCTTTTTAAACAGAAGTGTTTATGTACACAAATTTGAACGCATTCTAAAATTGTGATTAATCACGATTAACTACAGAGGTTTTTGCGATCCGTTATTTTAATCATTTGACAACACTAATTATTACTAATATAAGCTTAATATACTAGCTTAGTTGCTAATAATAACTTCCTCTAACAATGGACAATGACTCTACACAACTGTATCAAATTCGTATCAGCAACATCATCTGTTTTGTATTCAGTACACTAGTCAATACTGTGGAATGCAATGTTTGGTTTTTGCCTTATGTAACAAGACCAACACTAAACTCAAATCTGACAAAACACCTATAAGCACCTGTCAAGAAGAATTCACGGACGGACTTTCAAAAGTAGAGCCAGCTAATTCCCATGTAGTTTTAGCCTCAGAGGCCAAAGTAATGTTAGGTGTGTGTTCTGTGGTGTACCTGATAACCTCCAGCTCATTGCTAGTGCTCTCAGTGTCATCCCCAGTGGCTGCACTGTTGCAGTGTGGGTGCTGGCTGGCCGTGTGGACCGGCGTCACATCAGCCGAGGTGTTAGTGTCCGAGTCCGAGTTGAAGGGGTTGTGTCTGAAGGTAGGGCTACGCGGTGGTGGTGAAGGCATTCCTCTAGCTGTGATGGCTGCAGCAGTCGCCCGCAGGTTAACGGAGTCGCTGATGACTGTCTGATGGTCAGAGCCAATGGGACGAGGACAGCTGCCCGGGTCAGTGAGGTCACCCTCTATGGTGGTCCGGAAAAGGGACACAAGCGAACAGGCACAATGAAAAAAATAGCATGTCACACATACAGTATGGCACTGATACAGTACACATTCTTGATTGAAATAAATAATAATGGATACTGCTGGGGCTGGGGTGGGGGAGCACAAGCACACATCTCACAGGAAACATGAGAAAAACATATGCCAGAAGGTAGGCAGAAAGACACAAGCTTATGAAGTGACACAGGCCTTGGTTCAACCTTCTTACCATTGATTTTGGGCCACTAGTTGTGAAAGTGGCCTTGTCGAGACAAAACTTGCCCTAGTGCACGCAGCTCAACTAAGCCCACACACTCATCATCATACTTTTCTTTTTCTGAGATGGAGTCAGAGGAATTTCAGAATGAGCATAACAGCTTATTGACATTTATGGGTGTACCAGCGATCTGCTCCCTTCAACACGAGGAGTCCCGGTTTAGCGGTCCCAGCATCAGCCAAACATTAGTTCCAGATTTTTCCTGACTTGATAGACGTGGTGAAGGATACCCAGGTGTGTCAGGGGAGGCGTAATCCTTAGAACTGGATGGCAGGGAGAAGACAGGGCTGGTTCACAAGTGTCTGGTGAACTGAAAGCTTGCTAGATACCTAACGCCAAGCGAAATACAGTGCAAGCCACAGCCCCACCCTCCATTCTAAACACTGCTGTGTCTTGGAAGACCAACTACAAGAGGTGTATTGCATCAAAGGGGTGAAGGTGCATTCCCTCAATACTATTACTACACTGCATGCCAAGGTGGAGTGTTCTAAAATAATTAAATGCCACAGAAAACTTTAATCTTCGTATGTCCCGAGATACCGTGCTAGCGTCAGTTAGACAAAAATGCTTATATGTATCCACGTGGAAGGCAACCTGTTGAATTGATGGTGACCATGATGGCCAGCATTTTCCTGGGACTGTTTTGGATGCAAACATTTCAGTGCTGGGAGATTTCCATGTGCTTCATGCTTTTCCTATCTTTTTTACCTATCACCGGGCACTGGCCCTAAGGAGAAATCAGGATTTGGAGCCTGTGGATCTTGGGATTCTCCATTTCAAAACCAAAATGCTGATGGCTGTAGTTTAACTTTATGCTGGGGATTTCTGCGCACTGTCATTGCACTCCACCTGTATTAAATATGCCAATGGCTATTCCACAGTGATACTTAGTCCAAAATCAGACTTTATCCTTAAAGCGGGGCTTCCAGTCATGCTCGAGCCCATACTGGCCTTAAAATGCAAGATGGTATAGGGGGCCACATCCAAGTAGGGGACATCCCAACCCCCACAAAGAGATTCCATTTGGATTATGGAAATCAAATTGTGCTTCCAAGTTGGTAAGACAGCTCTAAACTATGCTACCTTACATTTAACACGCTTTGACTATGTTACTTGGTAATGTACAAAGGTTGCTATAATATTTATATAGCAATGACATACCAAAATAACAATACAGCTCAAGAATGAAAGGTCTGGGTCACTTGGAACTTAAGGTAATAAAACTTTAAATTGGAAATTAAACAAATTTTACCACGTTCTATTTCCATATCTAATTGAAAATAATTCAGAATACTTTTCTTTTACTAAAATAACATAGTTATGGTCAATAATTGTCAGTTACATTATATGATAATTGTGTTGGCCCTATCCATAACAAAGTTCAATACAGCAAGTTATCCCTTTTCCTACTCAGACCACTCCCATACCATCATAGGTAATGATGAACTATTCGAGTACGGTACTTTACTGTTTTTCTTTATATTTACAGCTGTAGTCGCTGTATATTTACTGGCCTCCCATTAAAAGAAATCAATCAATTTGGTTTCTACCATTTCTTTCATAGCATTAGCTAGCTGCTTGTTCTTTATCAATATTGATATTGCAGTTAAGATACTCAAATTAAACCACTGTCTACACACACAAAGGCAGCATGCATTCAGCACACCCTGTGGCATGGAGGACATGCATGATGCAGTGAACGGGGAGGAAGGGTGGATAAAGGTTGAGGACGGGAGGGAGGACAGGAGGGGTAACCATATCCCACCTTCCCAGTCTGCAGTTGGCTGCAACATGGGGAAGATGTCACCGAAATCATAATCTAAAAAGGAGGGATAAGACTCAACATTAGAACAGGAATGCCCTGGAGACAAAGTGACAATGGCAAAAACTGAAAATGTGACATGAGAGACATTTGATACACATGATGACACTGTTAAGGAAAGGCCGACAGAAAACTAAAACAAAATGGTGACTCAATGGTTTATGGATAGTGAGGGGAGATATGAAAGCATTCACACCATCGAGTTCATTATGTGCTCGGTGGAGAGTACTTCAACACGAGTGCTAGGCTCTTCTACACACTAAACTCCCGAGTAATTCAGCCTATGAATTACGGTAGAGCCACCATATAAGGCAATAAAGAGACTAGGTAGAAAGAAAAGTAAAAAATAAATAAACATTTAAAAAAAAAAAAAAAGATAAGGAAAGATAAATGGAGAGGTGGAGCCCCTGACCTTCGCTGGATGGGGCAATGGCGCTGTCATCCCACTCCAAGTTGGTGGAGGTGAGCGAGGTAAAGGAGTGCATGGACAGGCTGTCTGAGCTGGGGAGACGCTCTTCGAAGTCCAGCAGGTTCTGCGGCTTGTAGTACTCCGGCATGTAGGGGGCCACATCCAAGTAGGGGACATCCTAACCCCCACAAAAAACATTTGGGGACTGAGAAAGTTATTGATATTACATTGCAGATCTCTTTGTTTTAACAACGTAATTTTCTGTTTTTACATGCAAATCAAAGCCTGTTTACTTTTTATTCTGTTCAATCTGATGGTACCTTATTTTGTTAAATTAAAGTTCAAACCTTTTTTCTTTTTAACTTTTGTAGATTATTTCTATGAATGTGAATTGTAATGGATTCAAAGCCCTGTCTAACCTAGAAGCTACACTACAGCCACTGAACGTTTGATGTTGCCATCAGCCGTCACCCATTAAGAAATGTCTTATTTGAAATAAATGACAGTTGCTACACTTCTTGTGTTGCATCACATCCAATGGCAACATCCAAGCTTCACGAAACAATGAGGTTCAATTCTCGATGGCTGACGCATGCATTTTTAGTCTTAATGAAAAGTCTTAATTTCTGTTAATGAAAATGTGAATGGAAAAAAAATTGATTTTGAAATGGTACTGGTGTAGCAAGTAGAACATCACTTTGACATGAGGCTGATAGCAAGGCAATGCAAGACTTGTAGTGTATTTGTGCTATAATACTGACCAACTCCAGATCAAAGCGAATGAACTCAAGTCCAGACACCAACGTGAGGAAGAGAGTGAGGTGATCATGGCTGCACACCAATGCATTTCTGAGGGAGAGATTGAAAGAAGATGGTTCATTTATAATAAGGGGACTAGCTACACTCGGTCAAACGATGTAATATGGCAATCTGGGTCAAAACACTTACTTGAAGTAATACTTCTGCAGCAATCCTTGGTTCTCTTGGAACAAACGAAGGTAGCTTTCCAAAGAGCTCTCACTAAGAGCTAGGTATAACCAGGCACGACCTGACAGAAACATGAGAAAAAAATATAAACTGTTAAGTGCCAAGGCCTTGGCATAAATAGTTCATATTTACTAGCAACTTCATGTACTATTACTTTCTAGCCTTAACTTGCAAATAAGTGAAACAAGTAGGCCTACAAAGAAACATCTCTGTAAAAGTAGAAACAAACTGTGCAAACCCACAAGGTAATTACTGTAATCCTGACCTCAAGTAACATAGATTTGTAGCATGTGACATAAGAGGAACTCACATTTACTAAACCAGTGACTAACACATGTCATTGGCCTTGTCACACTGAATTAAGTCTGCAAATTGTATAAAAAACCAATTATAATTTATTTTTTTTAAACAAATTAAAAGTCCTACTTGTACTTGTCACATGTAGTGCCTTGCAAAGGTATTCAAACTTGCTGACACATTCTCTAATATTAATGAATTACGAATGTAAACCTGTTATTTTATTTGAAACACTGGCACTGAAAATTAATTATTGTATGGTGCCATTGATTTCATGTTGGGTAATATTAGAAACACATTGGTAGCATAAGAATTCAAGCCGCACTAAATTTTTGGAATTGTCACCTTTTGCTGCAATAACAGCTTTAAGTTTTTTATTAAGTATGTACCAGCATTGCACATGGTGTCAGAGTGATTTTGGGCCATTCATCTTGGCAGATTTGCTCAAGGTTGCTCAGGTTTGCTGAAGCAGGTTCTCTTTAAATATTGCATGCATTTTTCTCCATCCATTCTTCCTTAAAATTCAACAAGATGCAAAGTCCCTGCTGATGAGAAGCATCCCTACAATATTATGCTGCCACCATCTTACTTCACTTGTTGGACGGTGTGTGTTGAGGGATTGGCAGTGTTAGGTTTTTGCCAAAAATAGCACTGAGTTTCTTTGGGTCATCTAAACACAAAACCTTTTACGATATCGCTGCTGGGTCACTCATGCTTTCAGATTTTTAAAAGGCTGTTTAAAAGCCAATACATTTAAAAGGCAGTGTATATACTTAAATGCAATTTATTTAGAAATAGTGTAATGAATGCACATATTTCTATTGTTATTTTACCAAATGAGTATTCTAAGAACCATTATTTACAGCAACTACCTGAGAGAAATTAGGGTAAACTGTCTTGCTCTGGACCTTTTTTCCACAGACCAAAAGGGAGCAAGGCGGTGGGGGGACCTTGTAGGTGAGCTTTAGGGTGTTGTGGGTAATGAAAGGTAATGAAAGGCTACAAAAATGTGTTACTGTTGTTTATCAGCTTCATCTTATACTTACATGATTATGCTTATATGAGCAATATGAGAGAAATCAAACCTATAAGGTATACACTTTCTAAATTAAAATTAGATGCCACCTGCATGCCAACAAAATATTTGGACAAATTGCCAAAAGAAAACATCTACTGGAGGTGAAATCCAGTTGTAGTTTTGCAGGTGTGCACTCAGTGACACCAAATTCAACCAACTCTCAGCAATTTCCCAACTGTGATCCTTGGATAATTTTGTACCTTTCAAACAATCCTCCTTACTGTGCATGGGGGCAAAATGACCTTGAGTCCACTTTTCCACACAGGTTCCTTATGGCTTAAGTTGACTTTAAGTTCCTTATGATAGCCCAAATAGTGAAGAAGGATATTTTCAGGCGTGTAGCCAGTTTTTACAGCCACTGCCAAGTTTATTAAGGTCAACAACCAAGTTAGGATCATGGATAACCACTTTAGAGTTCCCAATGAAAATGCCTGGATAGACCAAAGGGGTCTAACATTTTGATCTTTACCAAGGGGTCTAATAATTCTCAAAGGCATTGTATGCGGATGAAAAATCTGGAGAAATTATAATTGTGTTCTCACTTCGTCCGAGATTGGTTGCTATGTGCTGAAGCTCTTCTATTTGCTGCACAGCTTCTCTGCGGGTCAAATGTAGAACCAGGACCCAGTAACCTGAGGAGATATCCTGTAAACTGAAATGCACAAAAAAGTAAAGTTAAAAAAAACAATGTACGGTCAAGAGTTATCAAAGCACTGAGCAGATTTGTCTCCCTCAGACTTCATACCCATAGAGTAGAGCATGGTCAAGGTGCTCACACAGCCGCTGTAGGACCCGGTCATGATTTCGAATGGCTGGGGTTTCATCCTCACAGGCAGCAAAGTAACTCTGTAACTACACTCCAGACACAAAACAAATGGAGCTGACAAGTTAATAGAAAATATGGTTATATCTTTCCAAAGTCATGAGACATTGAGAGGAGTAGGCAACCACATCATTCATTAAAGATTGACAGTTGTCAACAAGCATGATTGTGCAATGTTTGTCAAGGATCTAGGAACCTAAATATAAGATAAGCTACAGTATCTGATCAAATAAATTGTATTATTATGTGAGTAGCTTTGAAGCATTAATCAGACGTAGGTTCTTCACTTCCAACATGGCAGTTCAACAACACTAACTGAATCTAAGGAATGTTGGCTTTTAATAAATTCCAGTCACCTGACCATCATGTGACTGAGACTCGGAACAGTAAAGAAGAAAATGTGAGGAGATTATTTGATTTTGAATATCATAGAGGGGCAAGGTCTATAGCCCTGTCAGTGTGGCACAGTGCAAATACTTGGAAAAATGCGACTCAAAATGATACCAGACTGAGCAGGATTAAGTTGGGTTTGACAAATGTATAAACACACCCCGATTTCAACTGCTAAATGTTAATGTTTTCACAGTATACAATCACGCTCATCTCAAGCAACCTAAATGTGATTGGAAAAGTAGTACCAAAATATGCTGTAAATTTCAAATATACTTCAAGATACCGTAAGTTTGCCGCTGAACAAAAACATTTTCAGAAACAACAAGGTCTGTTTACATGACAGCATCAATCTGCCGCAGTAAGGCAGTAGCAGAGTTACTGTAATAATCCTTTGTCTCTCACCATGGAAGATGTCTATTGCAATATAACAGTGAAAGATAGCAAACTCCCTTGTAAACAAAACACGACATTTGGTTAGTTAAGCAATCTTAAAGGATCTTACAGATAGCCTCTTGGCTAACATAGTTGCAGACTAACAGTCATATAACGATGACCATATTAAAAACGTTACATATGGACATAAACTTGATCACTCATACCATACCTTCTTGACAGACAAAGAAATGTTTTCCAATATTCGGTCCTTGACTTTGAGTTGATCCATCACCAGTCCTGTTTTGCTGCCTGCAGCTGTCAGCTGATTTCCAGAAGTCTCAATGTGTTCTGTTCTGAATGTTCTCGACTCAAAGCTATCGAATTAGCTAGATAGCCAAATATTTCCAATGCGAATCGCCAGATAGCTTAAGTTAACTGGCTGGTAAACATTGCTAGCTACCTTGAAACATTAAGCAAGTAGCTGGCTAACGTTGTGTTGGTTTTAGCTAATTAGTTTGCTACCTTCTATAGCATAGCTAACTAAGTTTAATGGCTAGCTATGGAACCAGCATTGGGTAAGCCCTATAGCTAAGCAGCTAGAATGAATCTCATGCTGTCTTAAATTGGCTTTATCTATCTGTGTGTCATTTTCGGCTTACTAGCTAGTAGTAGTATTTTAATTTCCGAATTGTCCTTTAATAATAAGTCAACTTGTCTAACTTAGCTACTTGTATTGTAGCCACAAAAATGTCTGTAAAAAGGAAATAACTAACACATTAGCAGTGTAGATAGCCCGGCTGAACAAATTCAGTTCGACAACGTTGTTTAGCTATGATGCTTTCATGAAAACTGGGAATTCGGAAAAGAACGGTGAGATCATGACGTCATGATCTTCGAGTCGAAATGTGACGTTTTCATGCGCGCGGGCACGATTGCGATTGGGAAGTATTTCTTTTGAAATGGAAATCTGTGTATCCCTGTCTGATTTCAAACATTAGCGACACACACATTTTACAGTTTAAAACAGTAATTGTATTTAAGAGAAAGCACAAGATTTAATGAGTCAAATTCATCGCGTGTACACATACCTGGCGAATAAAGCTGATTCTGATGTATTTTGCTAAGGGTAAGTCCATTGACTGGAACATTATAAATCATAATCCCTATTACAATTTTTCACAATTGCTAAGACACATTTCTTGAAATCATCCCCCAATTTCTCAAAACTTTAAATACAAATCCAAATCGTCAAACTACATTCAGAAAACCCCTTAATCTTCTGTCAAAAACAAACACTTGCCTCAAAACCATTTTATCTGTGCCCAAAATCAAACAATGCTTTCAGATCATAGACACAGCCAGTCAATATATAAACACTACAGAGCATTCATTAGACATTATGGAGAACACAGCTTCCAGGGCATTTAGTTACAGATTTTTTAAAAATTGTAAACACATTTTGCAATAAAAAAGTATAATAATCACAACTTAGTTCAGTGAATATACTGAATACTGTAAGTACTGCAAGTAATACAGTATTGAATGTCTGTATATTCAGCAGTGGCATAAAATACAAATAAAAATACAGTAGTCCACTGCAAAAGCCCAATGATCAAAGAAAACTCAAAATGAAAAGCACATTACAATGAACTCAAAAATGTTGTGCAACTGCAAAATCAGTGAGAGATTCATTCTGCCTCAGTATCATGCCTTTGTGTGGGATCCGGCCAGAGGACTCTCCTCATCCACCATCTCTTACACATACTCTTCCTCCTCGTCCACCACCTCTGACACATACTCTTCCTCCTCGTCCACCACCTCTGACACATACTCTTCCTCCTCGTCCACGTACTCTTCTCCTCTGAATGCAATTTGCAAATGTTGTCCAACTACCTGAATTTGTTGAAGATTTTGCTTCAACAAAAAAAACTGACTGATTCGACAAATGGGTTTAGGCCACTGAGAATTTGGTTCAGAGAATGGGGTTTAGTGTTTTAGCAATTCAGAAAAACTGTAATACCTTCAGGCAAATTGGAAACATCTATTTGCGTTCTAACAGCAATACTATCTTCCATAGGGGATTTTTAGATCTACTTTAAGTAAGGTCTGTGTTTTGTGTAGGCTTTAACTACACCTCATGGTTTTGGTAACTGTGTAAAGATCTATGGAACAAGTTTACTTTTATCAAAGTTGGTTAAACATTAGAATATACATTTTAGTAGAGTTAAATGAAGCAAATATGCTGACAAATATCCCTTGTCCTGACAAAATATAAGAGGACAAATTTTCAACCAAGACTAACATAAGTGACTAATCAATAACTGCTGGAATAACTAGTGTTTGCCTGCAGTTATTGCTATCTTAACCACTTACTGAGTCTAAGTGGGCGATTACCTGTTGACACAGGTATTGGGTGCAGCATAACTTCAATAAATTACATTTAAATGTGATTGTTCATGAAGGGTCCCTTTTATCTAATATTAGATTTTGATTAGTGATCTGAACATTGTGAGCCAGTTTCACAGACAGGGATAAAGCCTAGTCTAGTACTAAGAAAACAAGATCAATTGAGTTTTCTATTGAACTTGATTTTTATTAGTCCTAGACTAGGCTTAATCCATGTCTGTGAAACTGGCCCTGGGTCAAATATAATCAGATGGGCAAATATTTGAAACTGTATGTCTACAATATATCTATCACTCTTCTCTACCCATCCTCACCACTCACACATCTATCCTCTATATCGACAGGTGAAACCTTAGCAGCAGATGCTTCTGTAGCCAAATCCCACAGAGTATGTTGTCAGAAATCACCCCCTGCAAAAATGTATGGTAGCCAGAATTCTTTTTACAGTAGTACTTCTCTGTAACGCGGCAGGACACTGAGGATACGGAGACTTCTACAATGGAATGTTTATATTTTAATTGTAGTTTTAGGGATTTGTGTAACTTTCTTGTTGCAAACGTTTGTCTTACCAATAGAAACATTTTATTTGAAGAAAAGACTATTCAGTGCATGTACCACTTCAACATGTTTTGATCCTCATAAAATGGTAAAAAAAAAAAAAAAAAAGTACTGAGATTTTTCAAAACAAGTGCTCCACCTGATACACAGACCTCAAAGCAACCACATCCAAGTCTTGACTGAATTCAGAGATTTGCACAGATTTTTTTCTAATTTCTCTTATTTTTGTACAAAGACAATCTCAGTCACAGTTGACAATTTGCCTGCAAAGTCCTCAAATACAAGCATACATTCTCACCAACTCTTCCAAGCTCTCTCAGACGATTTCAAGCTGACAAGAACGTCACCCTTCACCTCAATAAGGCAAATTCTGTATCTACCATCCATCCCATCTAATTTAATAAAGGTTTCTCTACCATTCCCCTAATCAGACTTCTCCTTTTCTTTCATGTGAAGGAAGACTACGCTGAAAACAAAGAGTCCTGCCATCATGGAGAAAACACTGGCGTAGTAAGGGAAAGCTGAGGGGATGAAGCGTTCATACTGGGTGTGCTGCAGCGGACGCACCGATACCTGTGGGAAAGGGCATGTAGAATATTCATTACCAATTTGTTGCAAAACATCTGAAATACTAAAACCTTCCATTTTTAAATGAATCAAAGCATGTAATAGTTCCGTCACCTGAGTGGAGGAATACAGGTGTGTATAGCCTAGCCTGTTGTAGTCCACCTTGAACTGGAACACTCCATACACATCAGGCAACTTGAACTGGACGCTGTATTTATCTCCTATTAAGAAAATAAATTGCATAAACAGATGTAATGTTTTGAAAAGATTTGGGTTTTTTTATATGGATGACAGACAGCTATTCTCTAGTATGAGAATAACAATAAGCTAATAGCCTATATTATAAATTATTATTAATGATCTTAAATTCATCTCTGTGAAATGTTCACACCATTTTTCTTGAGGTAGGTCCTGACAAAGGGGTCAATTCTCACAAACTCCAGCTGTATGTCTTCCCCATCAAAGGGAACCCAGGTGCCCTCAGACAGCATCTCAATAACAATACTGTACTCCTGTGTTGGAGGAAAGGGACAGAAACATTAAATTGGCCACAGTTTAATTTTTGGAATGTCTAGTTAAACAGAAGAATTGCAAAAAAAAGAAAAAAAAAGTGTAATGACATGACTTAAACCACGGCAATAAGTGACCCACCACAAGGTCTGTGATGGTGTAGGCTGCAGGAGGGGTGCTTTCCCCAACGGGATGATGGGTAACAGCTCCCACCCGGAGTACGCCAGCCTCCTTGAACACCCAACGGGACAGTGCCTCGGCCAACTCCATGTTCCCAGTAAGAGCGAACCTACAAGAGAAGCAGGTTAGGCATTTTGTCTGTGTTTTTCTAATTTATTGTACAAGGGTGAATAGTGTACAAAGAAAATCAGGGAAAGACTGCAGGCAACTGCAGAGCAGATGATTAAGATTAATGAGGGAGGGTTACCTCTGGGAGCCAGGAGTGGCTTTCTGTACAGCAGAGTTGAAGAAGGCATCGCTGAAAAAGTGCAGTGAGCCACTAAAGACCACTCGGGCATTGTTCCTGGCCTGGAGCCCAGCAATCAGAAGAGTGTTCTTTCCAACAGCATGGGGGTACTGTCCAAAAAAGCAGGAGAGTGTGGAGTCAACGAAAATGAGTTTCAGCACACTTTTTTAAAAGGAAAATATATGACAAATAAGGAAACCATGATATTACTTGTGTGATAGGTCGGTCTGGAAAGTAGGAGTAGGAGGTTGAGGAGCCAGTCAGAATATCCAGGACCAGAGGGTTATCTGGGTCTGCCACCATGCTGGGAGAAGGAGTGAAGATAGTAATCATTAAATGTAGGACACTTTGCACATTGGTGAATAGCAAATAAATACCAGTAACTCACTGTTATAAATGACAATAATTGTTCAACAGTAAATGGTAGACTCACCCAACACCTTTGAAGAGGATGGGTTTGTCATTGGGGTTCCCAACGATAGTGGGTGCCTTTAGAAGATTCTCTGGATCAGCAACAATCAGCGTATGCTGGGGGATGGAAGAGAAGAAAAACACTTTACCTTTGGTGATCATGACCAACCTAAAATGCTCTGCAATTTAGTCTTTCATTATTTACATTTTGAATTGGGAATCCAATAACTGTATGGAAATTATTTTATTTTCTTCAAAGTTCAAACTACAAAATTCTACCTTCTGCTTACCTCACCGGGGTCCGACACATCGTAATGGTGATGGTCAATGACAGCAGTCTTCTCTTCATCAAACTCAATCCCACATTCACTGCCCAGCTCTCTCAGGGGGTCACCTATGGCAGATCAGTGGACAGTGGTATTAGTACTAGTGAAAACGAAATAGCCAGCAAAGTGCGTTGTTCTCACAAATGTCATTGAAGAATGATCCATTTGACACTTACCAATATCAGAGCTTGCAGCAACCAAGACATTGCCTCCCCCATCGATGAAAGAAGTGATGGTCTCAACATTAATGTTGCCTCCAAAGTCTTAAAGCAAAAAAATAATTAAATATTTTGTACTTTGGATCAGCAAGACAAGTTATGAAATGCCATCAAGATTTTAAATGCAACATTAGACAACTAACCTTCAACAGATGGGGAGAAGATGATGAGGTGGTCATAGAGAAATTGGCCATATTTGATCAGGGAGAGAGAAGGATCATCTGCAGTCTTGAATGAAAGGTCAAAGCCACGATCTGTAAAGAGGAACATAGCTTCATCAGCCTGATGGGAATAGGTATGGAAATTGGTTTGGAATTAGCACGTATGCTTAAAACTAAGGTACCTTGTTTGTACACCATTTTGTTTCCATAGATACGATGGGTTGTAACCCTTAAATTTATTTATAGCTAAGTCGTACGTTGAAATAATATACTAGTACGTGTGTAGGAAGACAACGCTGTAAGGTAGCAGTATAATCAGTGCAAAATTCGATTTAGTTGTTTAAGTGCACAGACAACGCAACGAGTTTTCCTTGTCCTCGATATACAATTATGACTAGCTAGCAACTATTCTGGCCAAAATAAATGCCACACGTTCAGCAGGGACACCCTTTCCTAATACATTAGCAACAAAATGTAGCTAACTAGCGAATATGAGCTAACTTAAGGGACAGACGAGCGCAGTTTGCTTAATGCTAGCTCAAATAAACCCAATAAATAGAAACATCTTGTTAGGGATTAAATTTAACTTATAATTGTTAAACCGCTACTGTAAGTAGGTAGCTAGCTAACCGACTACGAATGACAAATGTATCTGTACTGTACACAAATTCCTTCTACCTGCTAAACTGCGGAAGAAGATTGAATGAGTGTCTCTGATGTTGAGGTTGTCCAACAAAACGAGCGTCTTTCCATCAGCCAATGACATGTGCATCATAGACAATATCGTCAAGAAAAAAAAAAGGGATTCCAAAATTTTGGATTTGGTATGAGCCATGCTTACTGTCCGTTTTTCGCACAATAACATAAAACTGCACCGGCTCGTTGGCATGTATGTAGTCTGCGTCGCCATTTGGGGTAAGAAGTCGACGTCAGCGTTAGCTGCGGACCAACCTTTGGCATCAGAATTCAGAGGAAGAGGCGGAGCGAGCAATAGCATCCAGCTGAAGTATTCTCTCTCCGGGACTTCCTTCTTAAACGAGTATACTGCCTCCTACTGGATACATCTCTCAGAAAAAAAAAACAGGGAAGTGGAATCCGATAAGGCCACGCATTGTTATTGAGCCTGATGTCTATGTTTACATCTGATTTCAACACGTGACAAAAACTAAATGTCTTAAATGTTCAATTGCCAATTATGCTTATTTCTTATAAAACGATAAGGATTTGTAAAATTGAATTTCATGCTCGTTTTTCTTTTTTTAAATTAAGTGTCCCATTACTTGCATCATTCAAGTCACGAGTGTGTCCCGAAGTGTGAAGCTGTGTTTATTAAAACCCTAACCACTCTGTGGAAATCACCCTCTAAGTTTTGTCAGCAACATCTGACCATGGAGGGCACTCCAAGCAAGTGTGTAGTGGATAGGGGTTGGTTTGAGTTTCACAGGTAGACTAATTAGTTCTAGTGGACAAGAAAATAATATATAGATTATGCATAGTCCATAAACCCATCCAATAGCTTTCTTTCAAGAAACATAGCTAATTGAAACTCTATTACCAATTATAGTTTAGATATTTTGGATGCCACGCCAAAACTAATATCATACAGCCATATGGAACTGAAGTGTTCTCAATGTTTCAAAGGTGGAATGACGAAAGGGGGTTACAAATAATCTTTTCATTTAGTAGCATAGTCCAGTGCTGTCGTTGGGGCTCAGCCTGGGCATTCACTGGCCCAATTTAACCCATCTATCTAGCTGGACTGACTAGCTGTAACAGAAGCTATAAGCCAAATGATAACTGATATGTGACTTTCTCTATCAAAATCAATCACTTGTTGTAATTCTGTCAAATATTGGTGCTATTTAATTAAATGATAATTCACTAGAACAACATGTTTTCAAGCCAATCCAATTATTGTAGTTGGATTGTAAAATTCAAAGTGTAAAAATACCTTGAAATTCTCAGATGATAGCTAAGAAAATCTTTCTTTGAAAGTCATTGTCTAACATACTGGGTGTGTACTGACAAACACAGAAGTGTTCTTTCACATTCAACTGACAAGCTTGATAGCTAACTAAGTGTATAGCTTGACTCCCACACAATTGTTTTTAGACACATTAACCAGCACTAGCTAGCACACTGTCCTCTTCAACTTTTGATTGAATAGCAAGAAAACATAATTTCAGTTATATGGCATAAATTGTAGCTATCTACAGCAGTACTTGGGGATCAACATGGAGAATGTGTAGCTACATTGCTGCACTGAAAACCAACAATGTCATTCAGGGTGATTTCCTCTAAACAGCTGATCAGGGTAGCTACCTCCATTATAACTAGCTCTACCAAGCTCAGTTTGAAAAGTTGATACATAGGTTTTACATCATTTTGAAACTTATAACAACTCTAAATATGTTTCTGAGTGAATGTGTTGATAGAGCAAGTCAAATAGCTATGATATATAGCTAGTAGTTAACATGTTAAATTCCCTGGCTTCTTCAGAATCAGATTCTTCTGAAAACCCTGATCCCACTGAGGCTTCTTACATCAGCCAGTATCTTGAATAGTGATTGCAGTAATTACACTTATGACAGACGAGGACTGTAGGCACAGTTCAGATTTAGAAATAATATTGAAGTGACATTTCACCATAGCACTACTATGTACAAATTCTTAATGTCAGCAACAATTCATGCGTGTCAAAAAACATAAGATCTACTAAGCACAATCTACAACGAGCAAATTTGATTCTCGTGGTAGAATCTCCTTCCTCTGCATTGATCTATTCATAAAATACCACCTGAATTCCTAACAAATGTAGAAACTGCCTCCATAAGAAAATAGCAACCAGAGAATAAGACACATTTTAAAACAATTGTTATTTTTGAAACAACAACTTTGATCATGCCCATGTTGTGTTCTGTGCCTGAGTATTTACAAGCAAACACAGAAAAGTGTTCTTTCACAATTTGTTTGCTTGGTGTCAGGAATTCACCCATTAGTAACAACAACAGATCTCACTGGTAAACAACACATCCTCATTTATCTCATTTTACACCATACCAACAAACAGTAATGTTAAGTAACGTTAACACATTAACCTACTCTGGGTCAAACATTTATGGTTCAATATCATCATGTAAGATGACTTCCAAAAAGTAATCCTCCAAATCATTAAGACAAGCCATTATGTTGCGTATTGTAAAGTTAACAAGCTAGCTTGCAGTATCCAGTCCAGCAGGATGATGTTTAAAACCTGTGGAAGGGAGGGGTCAGTACTATAGCAAAGCAGGAAGTAATGCCCTCAGAGTCGTAGACTTTTAGAAAGAGGAAACATTTTGACACCTAGAAATGTATCAATGTATCTGTCGATAGGAATATCGCTGAAATACATCCGATGACTATCAATCAAGGAGTACTGTGACTACTCATAACATTTTCTTGTAGCTCAATTGGTATAATATGTGGATTTAGTCAAATAAATCAAAACATTAAGATATTTACTATTCAGACCTCGCTCGCTGTTCAATCCACACCGTGATGTAATACTGTGGGATGTTTGGTGCCCAAAAAAACACTCCTTGCTCTTTCTGGCCTAGAAATCTTTCAAGCATGATAGGGTCCCCCCCAGGGTGGTTCTTATTAAGCATTGTAGGCAAGTTTCCCTGTTCTGAATCCATTTAATTAAACCTTTCCCACTGTCTGACTAACATATTTTCTGTATTTTTCAGAACTTACTGTCATTAACAGACATTTATTAGTTTTTTGTAATTGATGTTAAAGACCTACTGTAAAATATGGTGTTCTTTAATTTACTGGATTCAGTGGGCTTCCACTGGTCCAGCAGCCCTTATTAAATTCAATGTCATTAGGAACTTTACCCAGTAGCAGGATCTATTATTCAGCCTCTGCCAGGAGGCTGAAATGTATCCGCAATGGTTCGGACTGAAAGTCAATGACCCCAAACACACATTAACATTTCTAATTCAGCTAAACTAACAGCTGAGCATTCAATCAAAGGGGATAGGTGGAAGGCATTTCCTGAAGTCAACCTCCGCATTCCTTTCTGTGTTGAGAACCAGGTTATTTTGACTGCACCAGGCCACCAGCCAATCAAACTCTGTACAGTACATGGACTCTACAAACTTGAGTAGCTTGAAAGATGCATTGTTGGAAGGTACAGTCATTGGTGTATAGAGTTCTTTAAATAAGTTACAAAATTATTGACTAAAGATTGCATATCTGCACTGTAGAAACTATAAATAGTGGGAAGGGTGCATTTTCCCTGTAACGTCAGATAAAAAAACAAATTGCAGACAGGACAGTTAAGATTTAACTTAAATTTAAATATGCATGTCATAGTTAATCATAATTATAGCCAATGTTTCTGCCTTGACGTTGGTGATTTCAGGAAAAGAGTTGGGGTAGTTGATTGGTTGGTTGGATTAAGTGGATTCAGCCAGTTACTAGTAGATAAACAGTTATGTTATTCTGTATCTGTCTGCAGTTTATCATGGCTCGCTGGTTTAGCTTTCAAGAATGCTGATGAGCTACTACATTTGTGTATAGAGAAACCTTACTCAGTTGTTAGAGAAAAGTCTTACTGTGAACATGTGTAGTGAAATAAGTAAATTAGACACAAAGAAAAAAGGTCATTCAAATTTAGGATAACATTATAATTAGAACTGTTCTATCAGATTAGGAGATGGCATATTGCCTACAATATGTGCACCCCTGAGGCTGTTTGGATGGTCTGGCCATGATTTCATTGTAATATTAAACCATTAATTAATTTGAAAATTACCTTCCAAGTCACTGCAACAAATTATTGTGAGAATTACAATGCAGACATATTCATGCTTAACACAGATTTCAATCAGGAAAGATTTTTCCTGACTTGTGGAATCCAAAACATTTCTCAACACTGAGTTATTTTCACAGTTTTCCCCCACAAAGACTAAGTATCATCAGTTGGCAGGAAATAGAACAAATGTCAACATGCACAGCATTTACATTGTTTGCCTGTCAACCATGGATGTGTTATTGCCAACACAAGAATCTTGTTTGACTGAAAGCAAAAATGTAAAAATCATATTAAGGTGAATGAGATGACAATTCTAGCACATAATATCCAAATCCTTCTCACAAAAAAATGCTAGAAGCAACACACAAAGCAGTGTTGCTCTAGTTTCTGTACACTTCTGCTTTTAATAAAAAAAACATGTAAAATAAGTATATTAAATACTTCAACTAATAGAGTAAAATATACATCATATCTCAGTAAAACAGGGATAGAATACTTAGGCAATATTTTACTACAGAAAAGAAAAGCAAAAGTGGTGTGATCGATACCTTTGTGCCCTAGTATATGCTGTATAAATATTTTGAAAATTAACATCCCATTTTCTACATTACATATTATAAACCGGGTGCTTGGAATCCTGATGGGCTGATACCTGTGGCATACGACCCTATACCACAAGTACGACATCACATCACTTTTTACAGCGGCAATTACGTTGGTAACTGGTTTATAATTAGCATAATAAGGAATCTCAAGGGTTTGTGGTATATTGCCAACAACCGACAGCTAAGTGCTGTGGCTCTGCGATGTATAGTTAGTAGCAACATCTTTTAGCCGTGGTACTATATATTGTCCATACACCACACCCCCTCGTGCCATAATGCTTAACTGTACATGTTTAACATACAGTGCAAAATTCACCAGCATGTCACATACTACTGCTACCACCTGAAGAGATTCTAGAATTTAGAAAACTCATCCCAGATGAGGATTAAAAAGCTTTGCTAAATCTCTGCAAATTAACAATTATTATGATTATGTAAACTCGTGATTACAAATCTCACTGTCGTTTTCCCACACATGGAGGGAAATAGTCATAAAATATGACTAATTACTCAACGCACTGTGACTTTGGGTGTCATCGCACACCAGACATAATCAGTTCAGCTCTTCCCTATACTCAAGTGACTCTTCTTCCCTAAGCCTGACTTTCACACTCCATCTCTTCTCCCTCGGTCACAGCCTTATCTTTCCCCTGTGGCTGGAGGTCAGCTTGGGCCACTGCATCTCCCCCCCCTTCGTCCTCCAGGATTACCCCATCCCCCTCACCCTCCTCCGCCTCCCCCTCCTCTGCCTCAGGGGTGTGGAAGACAAGCTCCCCTCCCTGGATGACCTGCTCGGAGGTGGGTTGCCAGGTTGACGTAACGACTTCCCCCCCAACAGCGGGAGCTGTAGAAGTCGTCGCAGTATACTGCTGGTAGAAATCAGAGTCAGCCTGGAACATGACCAGTGCCTGGGCCGTGTGGATTCGCACATGTTGGGCCAGTGAACTGGCATCCAGGAACTTGTCGCCGCACGAATCACACGCGTACAAGATCTGAGTGTTTGGGTCTAGGTAAGAGACAAATAGATGGATGATGAGGATGTATATGTATCAGAAAGCTATTCATTAAAACCAGTGGTTCCAAAACATTTATCATCCCAACAAAAATTTTATCTGGTTTCATACTGAAAATCCTGCAACACTATCTACTTACAGCAGTAACATTCCTCCAAGTAATTAGTTGTGATTCTGAATTTCTTATGCATACCTATCAATGACTGGAGTTTGATTGTTTCTACAGAAATACAAAATAAAAGGTGGTCCTGGAAGAATTCTAAGGGTGAATATTTTATGAAGCGTCATGATTAATGCCTTTTGGTGTTCAAATTAGTTTCCTAAGATTAGTAGGTGCTATTTGTCAGAGACTGAAAGACGAGTCCAGAAAGATCACTGGGAAGTTAACAATATTGCCCAGGTTGTCCTTCAACTCAAAATGCAGCCCAATATAACAGTTAACAATAAAGGCTTGTTTTGAGGAATTGTGCTCGACCAAGTGCTATATTTACATATTTACAACTTTGATTCAGAAACCTTGACATTTTCTTTTGCTATAGGCTACAATTCTTATTTGTGCTTATTAATGATCCATTTTAGATTTGACTGCATTTTTTCATTTGGTCCAAGGTAGCTCACAGATTTGATGGTTTGTTATGTAAGTAAAAGGGTTGCAAGTACAACTCTGTTTCCCAAAAAGTTGGGACGCTGTGTAAAATGCAAATAAAAACAGAATGCAATGATGTGCAAATCATTTAATCCCTATTTTTATTTGAAAATAATACAAAGACAACATATCAAATGTTGAACCAGAGAAAGGGTATTGTTTTTGGAAAAATGTAATGTTATTCTTAAATTGTTGCACTATTTGCCCCACGCAGTCCCCACGCAGTGGAGAACCCCTCCCCATCTTTACTTCTGAAAGACTCGTCCTCTCTGGGATGCTGTTTTTATACCCAATCATGTTAGTGACCTGTTGCCAATTCACCTAATTAGTTGTGAGATGTTCCACCAGGTTTGTTTTTTGTATTACACAACTTTTACAGTCTTATTTTGACCCTGTCCCAGCTTTTTTGAAACGTGTTGCTGGCATCAAATTCAAAGTGGGCATAGATTTTTCAAGAAACAATAACATTATTCAGTTTCAACATTGGATATGTTGTCTTTGTACTATTTTACAGCTCTGGAAAAAATTAAGAGACCACTGCAACTTTTTCTTTCCTTTCCAAAAGTTGAAAAGGAAAGTTTTGAGTGAGGAACAGAAGCTTTCAATTTGCAGTGGTCTCTTAATTTTAACCCTTCTGTTCCTCACTCAAAACCTTCCTTTCCTTTTTTGGAAAGGAAAGAAAAAGGTGCAACTTTTTTGGAATGGAAAGAAAAAGGTGCAGTGGTCTCTTAATTTTTTCCAGAGATGTATATTGAATATAGGGTTTAAATGATTTGCACATCTTTACATTCTGTTTTTACTTCCATTTTACACAGCGTCCCAACTTTTTTCAAAACGGGGTTGTAGGCTGAGCAGCCCCCAATGATCCGATCATCAGCATTTCCCAATTAGAACTTAACAATTACTGTTGCGAGACACCAATTAATGACCAATGTTCATTGTGACCGCTTATTCTATAGATCATTAAATATTTTAGATACAACTTTTCATTTCCAATTTGACGCTTCAAACCCGACCACTGGGGGTACACTTCGGGAAAGACAGGTAAAAGCAATTCAAAGCAGTTTGGCCAGTCTTACCCGCTTTCTGCACCTTCTCTACAGCTTTTGTGATCTCTGCTTTCAGAGCCTCAGTCTCATCCGCTGACACCGATGCAGCAACAGGCACCACTGGAAACAGACCCAGTGACATAACAGACCATGAAAATAAATGTCATTTATTATTCTGTCCAGTTCCGTCTTAGTTTCACACAGCCACATTCCTTTTTTTCCCTTCCTATTACGGTCATATCCACTGAATACAGCCTTCATCCTAACCCTCTGAATTATATTACCCAGCATGCTTCCTGTCTGACCTGTCAGCTGGGCCACGGCGCTTCCGGCCAAGGCTTCTGTTGCCAGGGTGACAATGTCCTCGGTGGTGACAGTGACGATGTTGATCTCATTTTCATCCATCTCGGAGGCTGAACCGCCGTGGAACCCGTTGCCCTCATCCTCACTGTCTCCTCCGGCCACCACCAGACGCTTCATCCCAGCCTTACCCTGGTGGACAGTCTTAACGTGCGAGCGCAGGTTGTCGACACGGTTGAACCCGCGACCACACTTGTCACACAAGAAGGGCTTCTCTCCTAGGTTATGTAGGGATAAAATAGTAAAAGGGACAATGATTTGAAGGGTTAATACAGCATAATGCAGTTGATGCTACACCTCAGTATCAATGCAGGTTGGAGAGGAACTAAAACTAAAAGGGAGATATTGCCAACAGCATTGTTTATATCACTGGAAATATATTAAAATGTACCTTGACATCAAATTTGTCTATATTATCTATCAATCTATTTAATATAGAATATACAATACACCCAAAGAGCATTTTTACTATGTCAGTTTTATCTAGATGAACAAGACTTGTGGCCAGATTTGCGTTGAAGATCATTTTTATGGTATAAACTGGTAAAAACCTTATTTGTCGCACGCTACCTTCCAGAGTTTTCGCAGTACACTTTCCAGACAGACACTCCCCACAGTTACGGAGGTGTAAAGAAGATGTCTCACTCATTGTGTATCGGAGGGGAGTGAGCGGTGACATATGAAGTCTGGTTATGCTGGGACAATTGCTATAGTCAAAACACGCTCTTACATCGTTTTAATAAGGAAATCTTTGGAGTAAGGAGTCTGCCATCAGCAATGCTCCAACAGAACAAATGTAATGTTGATATTGTTTCAATTTGCCTTTCAGTCAAGCAGGACTATGCTTGGTTGCTGTCCGAGGGGCCCCAAACATCATGCTGTGTCGAGCACATTCAAAGGTGTGAAGGCTAAATAAAGCTGCGATATGAAGAAAAGTAGTGTGAGGATTGGCCTGTTGTGTTTAGAGTTCATTGGTTTCACATCAAAGGACGTGTACACCAATGTTTTGTTGTTCTGCATGGGTTATGGTTCCAACGTCAAAGGTATATTTTAGAAATGTGTCTGAGTGGCTAAACTGATCAAAAGGATTAGCAAGACTTTGTATTGAAATTATCACTGAAATGATAAACTCGTCTGCATTCTCTGAGTAAAATCGTCACTGAATTTGGTCAGATCGTGTCATGGGTTGTAGTAATATAGAGAGGAAGTGTTAGTGTCCCTATTTAAGAACCTCATACTAACAGTATGTACACACTAAAAATGCAAGGTTTGTGACATGGGAGTAGCTCTCTGACTAGACCAGGACAGACATGTTATGGTTTATTAAAACAATCTTATTACAAAATATGAATTTGAAAAATAAGAAAAACACCATACAGTATACAAAGGAATATACAACAGGATCAACATGAAATAAGACTAAATATAGTGAGACAGGTTTGACAGACTCAGCAAGTGTATTGACCAGATAGCAGCTTGTTTACTTTGTTTTTGAAGGAGTGAAGTGTTATGAAAGTATCAACCTTGAAGGTCTTTTAAAATTCACTCCTGTTTATTCACTGCTCCAAGAGAACCTGAATTATTCCTGACAGTAGTTCTTCCTACCCGTGTGAATGATGATATGCTTGGAGAGATCCCCGACATTGACAAACGCCTTGTTGCAGATGTGGCACTTGTGTGGCCGGATGTTGTCATGGTGACGGATGTGATTGGCCAACTGGCTGGACTGGACAAACCTGGAAATGGAGAGAGGACATCAAGACGAAAAGGCCTCTACATTATATCAGTAGGATTACACTGTGTGTGTGTGTGTGTGTGTGTGTGTGTGTGTGTGTGTGTGTGTGTGTGAAGTTTTACCTTTTGCCACAGCGGTCACAGACATAGGGCTTCTCACCGGTGTGCTGGCGAACATGAGCAATGAGTGAACTGGCCTGGGTGAACCCCTTACCACAGATCAGACACAGACATGGTTTTTCCCCTGCAGGACAAACACGCACAAACACACTACAGTTACATTATAGTCTATGATACACTGTACAGGCATTCCATTCAGGCTACACAGTACAATGTAAGACATGAATGTCAGCACAGTCATTTAAATCCATTTCCAACTCCGCTACCTGTGTGTATGCGCTCGTGTCTCTGTAGTGCTCCAGGATCGGCAAAAGCTCTCTGGCAGTGCATACAGATATAGGGCTTCTCCCCACTGTGCACACGCAAATGTCTTTTCAAGTTCCCTAGGATTAAGAGGAGTGACTAGTTATAGCAACACAGATAGACTAGTACCTTTATTAATTTCTCCATGCACAGACCACACCTTCAACAAATGACAATTTAGGTTTAGTAAATATGAAGTTAGTAACAGCAAAAAAGGTTGGATGATAGGTGATTGTGGAAGGAAAGCATTGCGGTAGGAGACGTCAGAGGTGGTGTCCCAAAATGAGGTATTCTCAATAAATGTTATGTTAGCAAGAAAAAAAATGCTTTACTGACCACAAATTATGGAGGGCACTGTATAAATAAGATGTAGGGATGAGTAGTATTAGTTGATTAGCAAGAGGGGAGAGTTAGTAAATTGTTTATTGAGAAGGAAGGAGATAAATTGTTTCAGGGGTCGTATTTCTTCACCAACACTCATTCTCTCTAATATTTATTTGAATACAAGGCCAGAATTACACCATTTTTGCCTACTGTTGTTACCTGAAGTGGTGAACTGTTTGCCACACTCTTTGCACTTCAAAGGGCCATCCGTGATGTGGATCTTCAGATGAGCCTTAAGATTTCCGGTCTGTCCATACCAAGTAATAGCCAGGTTAGATTACAGTTCAACATTTCAACACACAGGAACTATATACAGGAAAGTACAAAAGAAAATCCAGGAAGGCCTCCACAATTTTTACATGTAGGTCAAACTGTCCTTATGATGACCATGCAAGCGCGTGCTTGGTTTAGCGTTCAGGAAATCACCCTAACCTGGTTGAAGCGCTTGTCGCAATGTGGACACCGGTGGCCCTTGTCGGCGTCATGGGTCTCCAGGTGGCGCATCTTGGCGGTGGGGTCAGAGAAGGCCCGGCCACAGTAGTCGCAGTGATACGGCTTCTCGCCGCTGTGCACCAGCATGTGGCGCTTCAGATTGCCAGACGTGGTGAAGAGCTTGCCACAGTCCTTGCAGCTGTATCGGGCCTCACCTGTGTGCCGTTTCCTGTGTAAGTTAAGCAGGCTGATCTGCCGGTAGCTCTTTCCACACGAGGAGCAGCAGTAGGGTTTCAGTGGGCTATGGGGGGGAAAGAAAACTTAGCATTAATGGGTTAAGTGAGTGCAATTTAAGGCGTTCAGATGGCATCATGGATACTGTAATTGATGATCATTTCTTAATAACTGATTCTAGGATGCTATGTTAACTTTTGCATGTAAGTAATTTAGCAGACACTTATCTAAAGCGACTCACTGTAGTGAGTGGATAGATTATCTCATAACAGGCCCCCGTGGGATCCACAACGCTGGCCCCCTGTCAGCACCCTGCTCTACCAACTGAGACACGTAGGGCCATGCCACAACACCCTCAACGTCAGCTAAACAAACAAGTTGACTGTTGATTTCAGGAGGCAGAGGAGAGAACACATCCAAATGTACTTTTCTATACCAGTTTTGTCAGGAACATAAAGAGGTACAGTGGATATAAAAAGTCTACACACACCTGTGAAAATGCTAGGTTTTCGTGATATAAAAGAATGAGACAAAGATAAATCATGTCAAAATGTTTTCCACTTTTAATGTGACCTAAAATGTGAACAATTCAATTGAAAAACAAACTGAAATCTTCAAGGGTGAAAAATGAAAAATAAAAACCTTACAATAACCTGGTTGCATAAGTGTGCACACCCTCTTATATTTGGGGATGTGGCTGTGTTCAGAATTAACCAGTCACATTCAAACTCATGTTAAATAGAAGTCACTACACACCTGCCATCATTTAAATTAACTCTGATTGATCACAAATAAAGTTCAGTTGTTCTAGTAGGATTTTCATGACATTTTTTTAGTTGCATCTCAGAGCAAAAGCCATGTTCTGCAGAGAGCTTCCAAAGCATCAGAGGGATCTCACATCAGAGGGATCTCAATTCAGATATCAGTCAGGAGAAGGGTACAAAAGAATTTCCAAACCATTAGATATACCATGGAACACAGTGAACACAGTCATCATCAAGTGGAGAAAATATGTCACAACAGAGACATTACCAAAAACTGGACGTCCCTCCAAAATTGATGAAAAGACGAGAAGAAAACTGGTCAGGGAGGCTTCCAAGAGGCCTACAGGAACATTAAAGGAACTGCAGGAATTTCTGGCAAGTACTGGCTGTGTGCTACATGTGACAACAATCTCCCATATTATTCATATGAATGGGCTATGGGGTAGGGTGGCAAGACGGAAGTCTTTTCTTACAAAGAAGAACATCCAAGCCTGGCTGAAGTTTGCAAAAACAAACATCAAGTGCCCCAAAAGCATGTGGGAAAATGTGTTATGGTCTGATGAAACCAAGGTTGAACGTTTTGGCCATAATTCCAAAAGGTATGTTTGGCGCAAAAACAACACTGCACATCACCCAAAGAACACCATACCCACAGTGAAGCATGGTGGTGGCAGCATCATGCTTTGGGGTTGTTTTTCTTCAGCTGGAACTGGGGCCTTAGTCAGGGTGGAGGGAATTATGAACAGTTCCAAATACCAGGCAATTTTGGCACAAAACCTTCAGGCGTCCGTTTGAAAGGTGAAGATGAAGAGGAAGTTCACCTTTCAGCACGACGAATCAAAGCACACATCCAAATCCACAAAAGCATGGCTTCACCAGAAGAAGATTAACATTTTGGAATGGCCCAGCCAGAGCCCAGACCTGAATCCAATTCAACATCTGTCAGGTCATCTAAAGAGGGCTGTGCACAGGAGATGTCCTCGCAATCTGACAGATTTGGAGCGCTTTAGCAAAGAAGAGTGGGCAAATATTGCCACGTCAAGATGTGCCATGCTAATAGACTCCTACCCAAAAAGACTGAGTGCTGTAATAAAATCAAAAGGTGCTTCAACAAAGTATTAGTTTAAGGGTGTGCACACTTATGCAACCAGGTTATTGTGAGTTTTTTATTTTTTATTTTCCCCCCTCAAAGATTTCAGTTTGATTTTCAGTTGAATTGTTCATGTTATAGGTCACATTAAAGGTGGAAAAAGTTCTGACATGATTTATCTTTGTCTCATTTTTTTACATCACAAGAACCTGGCATTTTAACAGGGGTGTGTAGACTTTTTATATCCACTGTATATTCAAGGTGTCCCATCCCTCTCCTTGATTTTTCCCTTGCAAAAAAATCAGATATGCAGGGGACATCAACGACGCCCCGGAAAAGTGGCATTAGTTCTGCATTGGACCCATGAGACAGAACGACAGTGGTATTGATACTAACCTGTGTGTTTTCTCATGAGCCTTGCAGGCAGCAGGGTCTGAGAAAGCTTTATGGCAGTCACGGCAGCTGAAGGGTTTCTCTCCCGTGTGAATGCGGATATGTCTTTTGAAGTTCCCCGTGTGGGTGAACTTCTTTCCGCAGTCCTAGCAAATACATGCCAACATAATGAGTTACATATGCTCTGCCTTAAATTGCATGAATATAAGATAAGAATATCAGATAAACACAGGACTTTGGGGAACTGTAAAACTTTGAATTTCTCCAAATAAAAGCAAGCTGGAGCAATGAAACTCACACATAAAATTCTCATTTAGGTTCTCTCCTTGTTATAGAGAATGCAGCCAAATCTGTCACATTTTTAGATCCACTTCAGACAAGGACTGTGTTTTGTGTAGGCTTTCCCTGCATCAGCATTTTGATACCTGTGTGAATCTTGTCAGGAAAAGGAGACGTTTGTCAACATTTTGCATAAACTACATCAATATAAGAGAAGATATTGATAAAAGTCACCTTGTCCTACAGATATTTATACAGTTATCAAAATGCAGAGGTGGTGAAAGCCTAAACAAAACAGACCTCATTCGAAGGAATGAATGGTGAAATAGCTTGTTTTGTTCCTAGGTTTTATAGGGATTATGATGTGATGATTATTTCAGTTTATTAGCACATTTATTTTTAGGGACTATTTTTTTTTATATCATACTGGCCTACTATGGGTGGTCTCTAAATGTATTATGTTTTGTATCTGTACTGATTATTAATGTCCCCTATAATGTCATTTAATGTGTTTTCTAATCCCAGGAGGCTTAACTTATGCTTTTACAGTAGCTAATAGAAATACTGATAAAATAGGAATCATAGGAGAAAAGTAACACACTAACAGCAGCACAAACACACACTAACAGCAGCACAAACACACACTAACAGCAGCACAAA
>JACXGI010001241.1:54207-99039 GCA_016801175.1 Esox masquinongy | reverse complement strand
TTTACTCTGTCATTGATGAGCGAGCTTGTAAGAATATCAAGAAATCTATTTGTAGTCCGGGAATTTATAGTACGGCTTTTGAAACTAGTTGTTTGTGGAGCAAGTGGATTTCTTGTTTTAACGGTAAATGTAATAAGACAGTGATCCGATATTCCAGGATTTTGGGGGGAAATTATTAGATCTACAATATCTATTTCTCATGACAGGACTAAATCTAAGGTATGATTATGGCATTGTGTTGGACCTGAGACATGTTGGATAAAACCCATTGAGTCAATTATGGCTTCAAGGCTTTTTGAAGAGGGTCATTGGACTTTTCCATATGAATATTATAATCGCCAAAAATTAGAATACTATCTGCCATGACTACAAGGTTAGACAAGAATTCTGGAAACTCATTGAGGAACATTGTGTATGGCCCGGGGGGCCTGTACATAGTAGCTATGTAAAACGATTTATCAGCCTGGTTAACTTTCATTAGTAAAGTCATTAGTAGTCATATGAATGGGCTATGGGGTAGGGTGGCAAGACGGAAGCCTTTTCTTACAAAGAAAAACATCCAAGCCCAGCTGAAGTTTGCAAAAACAAACATCAAGTCCCCACAAAGCACGTGGGAAAATGTGTTATGGTCTGATGAAACCAAGGTTGAACATAATGGCCATAATTCCAAAAGGTATGTTTGGTGCAAAAACAACACTGCACATCACCCAAAGAACACCATACCCACAGTGAAGCATGGTGGTGGCAGCATCATGCTTTGGGGCTGTTTTTCTTCAGCTGGAACCGGGGCCTTAGTTCCCTCCAGGGTGGAGGGAATTATGAACAGTTCCAAATACCAGGCAATTTTGGCACAAAACCTTCAGGTGTCCGTTAGAAAGCTGAAGATGAAGAGGAAGTTCACCTTTCAGCACGACAACGACCCGAAGCACACATCCAAATCCACAAAAGCATGGCTTCACCAGAAGAAGATTAACATTTTGGAATGGCCCAGCCAGAGCCCAGACCTGAATCCAATTGAACATCTGTGGGGTGATCTGAAGAGGGCTGTGCACAGTAGATGTCCTCGCAATCTAACAGATTTGGAACGCTTTTGCAAAGAAGAGTGGGCAAATATTGCCACGTCAAGATGTGCCATGCTCATAGACTCCTACCTAAAAAGACTGAGTGCTGTAATAAAATCAAAAGGTGCTTCAACAAAGTATTAGTTTAAGGGTGTGCACACTTAAGCAACCAGGTTATTGTGAGTTTTTTATTTTTTATTTTTCCCCCTCAAAGATTTCAGTTTGTTTTTCAATTGAATTGTTCACATTATGATTTTCACATTATTGTTCACATTATGTGTGACCTGACATGATTTATCTTTGTCTCACTCTTTTACATCACAAGAACCTGGCATTTTAACAGGGGTGTGTAGACTTTTTATATCCACTGTACATAAGTATATATAACAGCAGCAAATCCATGATTGTAAACCATGATTCATATATACACAGTATTAAACTCACAAATGTGTAGTTAGAAGCATTTGTATAAATGCAACCAGATTTGTCAGTCAACACTTTCGTGTTAGAGTTGTCGGGTCTGCTTTTGTGGATCAATTTGTGTGCATGGATCAGTTTACATTTGTGCACAGAATTTCAGAAGTTACGTTCCAAGTTCAGGTCACAGGTCAAATTTGGAATTTCATGGCTAACTGAGTTTTGATAATGATTCAACTTACAGATTATTAACACTATATTAATCCTACAAGCACATATAAACACAATATTTCACATCCAGCCAAAAATAGGAAGTTTTAAGAAATAGTTTGTAATTTTCAAAAGTCCTAGACTGAATATTTAGCATCATCTAATTTAGACAGTTTAGAACAGGTTTTGCGGTGAGTCCGACTACTGGAGTATGTGCGGAGAGCAGGATACCATTGGATTGGCAGATGTTAAGAAGTAAGCAATAGTAGACAGGGCATTTGCCAAAAAAGAACTCAGTTTAACACTTGAACAGCCCTCCAAATAGTAATTAGCTACTAGTTAGAGACTTTGCTAAATCCCAAATCAAGCCCCGCCCCCAACCCTCCACTGGCCCCTTTGAGTGATACAGCCTAAAGTGGAATCCCATAAGGTGAATTATTTTTGAATAGCACAATACAAAATTATTTCTAAACAGCAGGATAGTTTTGTTCATTTGAACATAATGCTAATGATATTTAAAAGTGGATCACTGTCATGAACACTCGGACAGGGAACAGGATCCAAGCGCAGAGCGCAAGGGTCGGTACACAGGTCAGTCAAAATCAGGCAGAGGCACAGAAGGACGAGAGCGGGAATCAAAGTCGAAATACAACGGGCTGGCAAATGTCTGGTACACGGAGAAACTATACTTGAATGGAATGCAAACGAAGGGCTCAGTAGGGTGGCGAAACACAATACCTCACAAGGATGCCACAAACAGGACTGAACTAAATAGGAACAGAGAGGGAGTGGAGGAACAGAAACACAGGTGAATCTGATAGGGACTAATACAGGCAATCAGGCTATGTTCAAGACAGCACAGAAACAACGCAACAAAACAAAAACAAAACCACACAGGTGAACCCAGCCCTCACAAACACAAATTGTAGGAGTGTAGGGAGTGTGTCCCGAAGCGTATGGGTTTATTGATTCCCTGTACACTTTCTGGAAGTTGTAAGTACTTATTCCCTGTGTCAAGTCTCAAAATCAGATACAAACAAAAGCATGTCATAATTAGGAACACCTATCAATTCTTCTATGTAAAATTGCATACACTTAAAAATGACCGAATGCCTTAGGATTCCATTCCAAATGCTGCAAGGGGCCACTGAAGTGTCTAATTAGCCCCTAAAAAACACTACTCCCTGGGCAATTGGGACACAAGTAAATGGCGGAGGCGCACGTGAATATGCAAATGGAGGGCTGAGTTTGAAATGGAGGAAGGCAAGGTTCATTTGGGATTTAGCATATCTCTTGATCTGATTTGAGTCAGTCATGGAAATTGGCAACAAATGTTCCTGGAAGTCAATCCATCTAAGAGTATGGTTTTGTTAGGCCACATTTTTCTTTTATGTTTACCCAGTGTGACAGTACCTCACCACCAGGTACAGAAAAAGTGTGGGTCCAGCGAGAGGAAAACAAACAGAGAAAAAACAAAAGGTGCACCGGTCAGGACCAGGGACAGCTCCCTCCTCACAACACTCAAGCACAGGGCACTGCTGGCGAGCACTAATGAGCAAACACACCGGCATCGGATTGAGGCTTGTCAGCTGTGCTGTAAAAGAGGTGAGAACAGTTCGGGGCTGGTAACACTGGGGGTAATGTTTGTTGTTTCTTGTCTATTCTGGCCTTACCCTAGAGTAGAGATGGGAGAAACTAAGCTTTCTGAAGCTTTGAGCCAATTGAAGCAATTGCATCGGAAAAGGATTCACTGTTTGGAAACACTCGAAACATCGCACGCTGGCGACATCTGCTGGTCAAATATGTGTCATGAAACCGGAAGACTCTCAGAAAAAAAAGTGACCACGAAGTGGTGTAATGGGTGGCATTCGCTGGCATTGCATATAGGCCTAAACACTGAATAGTAAATTGAGAGGTCAACAGTTAAGTGGAGATAGACGCGTTATCTAATCATAGAATATATCACAAATATTTAGCGTACAATGTTAATAAAGGAGCAGCAACATCTTAAGCGCAGCTGTGTGCGCAGTATGAGATACGCACACCGGGGTAAATTTGGTTTTATGTTCGATATTCAGAGTTTGCTTGTTAATAGTGCTCCCCAAAAACGTCCTACAAAGACAACAGCGATATATATAGAATCAGGTGAAGGTAGAGAGCAAGGTACACCCTTTGGTTCGTCTGTTTCGTTCCGTTTTCAAAAAACAATTTTACATTTCTTTCAATGGACGGATATTAAGCGGATAAGGCTAAGGGACCGTCTTAAAAGTGCATTGGGCAGAAATCATTATTTCAACATTTTCTTTCTTGTGCCTACTTCCATTTTTTTGTCCACATTTCTAATTAAAAAAGGTGTT
The DNA here is from genome assembly GCA_016801175.1 of Esox masquinongy. NCBI lineage: Eukaryota > Metazoa > Chordata > Actinopteri > Esociformes > Esocidae > Esox > Esox masquinongy. The sequence goes on along the minus strand of JACXGI010001241.1, from coordinate 94,994 downwards.
ATTATTTGTTTATACTAATAAAATATAAGCACAAATAAGCTAAATCATTATACAGATTATGATATTATCCAAGAGACAAATTAGCTCTAAATAAATTTATGTTTTGATCACTGACCTTCCTTGTCCCAATTCCCCCTTATTTGTTTTCCTTATGCTTTATTTTCTCATTCTAAACTGCACTTTCTAATAGCACAAAACACATCAGCTGGAGATGTACAGAAAATTGTGTTATGTTCCTTTACCTGTCCTTACAAAGGTACACCTTTCATTTTCCCCATTATTTGTCTTAATTTTTGTAAAAATGTTTACCTTATTACAACTCTAACATATAGATGCGTTTTACAATATGTTTCTATCCAGGTGACATGTGCCTCTAAAAACAATTGTGTATCCATCTATGCAATTCCTTTTTAATACCTCATTATCCATATGAGATGGAGATCTACAAACAAGTGTAGTGTGTTCCTGTACCCATCCTCTCAAAGGTACACCAATATTCAAAAGTAAATTCTCTGTATTTTATATTAAAATATATGTATCAATACAACTCTATTACCAAATATAGATACATTTTAATGTGACCTTTTTAATAATTTCCTATCAAGAAGACATCTGAAACCACATTTATATTGGTCACTGACCTTCCTTCTCCAGAGTACAGTCTGTGGATTTGCCATTTTCAATTTTGTCAATTTTAGTAGCTTTTGTCCTTCTCTACCGCTATTTTTAATAGCTCACTATCAATATGAGCTACAAATCTACAAACACAAGTGGTGTGTTGCTTTACCTTTCCTTTATTATACAATTCTCTGTATAAAATTGACTAACTAACTTTTGTTATTACAACTCAATTACCTAATTTACATGAACTATTTTTAATAGCTTCCAATCCAGATGACATGGACTTCTAAAACCATCCATGTCAAGAGTACGCCCCTTAGTTTTGCCATTTTAGATTTTGTTGAATTTACAGTAATTTATCTTTCGAAACCCCTCTTTTTAATAGCTCACTATCCATATGAGTTAGAGATCTAAAAACAAGTGTGTTGTGTTCCATTACCTCTCTTCTGAAAGGTACACCTCTTCTTTTTTTCCAAATTCATTACCTGTATTTCATTTCAAAATTACATGCATTATTACAACCCCAATTACCTAATTCACATTAACTTTTTTTAATAGCTTCAAATCCAGATGACATGGACCTCTAAGTCCACTTGCATTTTGTTCACTGACCTTCCTTGTCAAGAGTACGCCCCTTAGATTTGCCATTTCAAATTTCAGTAAATTTACAGGAATTTATCTTTCAAAACCATTCTTTTTTAATAGCTCACTATCCATATGAGTTAGAGATCCAAAAACAAGTGTGTTGTGTTCCTTTACCCCTCTTCTGAAAGGAACACCTCTTATTTTTCCAAATTCATTATCTTGATTTTATTTAAAAATTTCATGCATTGTTACAACTATAGTACCGATTCACATTAACTTTTTTTAATAGCTTCCAATCCAGATGACATGGACCTCTAAAACCACTTGCATTTTGTTCACTGACCTTCCATGTCAAGAGTACGCCCCTTAGATTTCCCATTTCAAACTTTGTTTAATTTACAGGAATTTATCTTTCGAAACCCCTCCTTTTTTAATAGCTCACTATCCCTATGAGTTAGAGGTTTAAAAACAAGTGCGGTGTGCTCCATTACCTCTATTCTGAAAGGTACACCTCTTATTTTTTCCAAATTAATTATCTTGATTTTATTTTAAAATGTCATGCATTGTTACAACTATAGTACCGATTCACATGAACTATTTTTAATAGCTCCCAATCCAGATGACATGGACCTCTAAAATCACTTGCATTTTGTTCACTGACCTTCCTTGTCAAGAGTACGCCCCTTAGATTTGCCATTTCAAACTTTGTTTAATTTACAGGAATTTATCTTTTGAAACCCCTCTTTTTTAATAGCTCACTATCCCTATGAGTTAGAGGTCTAAAAACAAGTGCGGTGTGCTCCATTACCTCTATTCTGAAAGGTACACCTCTTATTTTTTCCAAATTCATTATCTTGATTTTATTTTAAAATTTCATGCATTGTTACAACTATAGTACCGATTCACATGAACTATTTTTAATAGCTCCCAATCCAGATGTCATGGACCTCTAAAATCACTTGCATTTTGTTCACTGACCTTCCTTGTCAACAGTACACACCTTATATTTTTTATTTTCAATCTCAGTGATTTCACAGAAATGTATCTTCTAAACAACTATTTTTTAATAGCTCACTATCCATATGAGCTAGAGATCTACAAAGAAGTGTGATGTGTTCTTTTCCCTCTACTCTCAATGGTACAACTTTTAATTTTTATTCCAATATTCGTGCAATGTTTACATAACACAACTACATTTTTAATTTTGAACTGTGACCGTTTTTACAATAACAATAAGTGACTGACTCATCAGTAATGTTGTTCTTTATGTCCATGTTTGCTTTTGTTCTATTTCACATCAAAAGACGAAGGTTTTGATTATGAGTGGAGCATGTGACAGGTCCTGGCTGGGGGCCTCTAGGCATCTCTATGCGCCTGGGGACCACAGTCAGAGCCGGACTGCAGAGTTACCTCTAGGCACCTGTATTGACTCTAATTGGGGACCCTATTTAAGTTAGCCTTTTTGCTCTTCCACATTGTTTGTGCCAGTTGTGTTGTGCATTAGTTTGTGGTTTGCCTCTCCTTTTGTTGTTTTGTTGTTACAATTAAAAGGATGTTACACTGCTATACCTCTGCTCCTCGTGTCCCACCTTCCTTCAACTGTGACAGCATATTCCCATTCCCAACTTAAAACATTTTTAAATGTTAATGTGCAGGCAAGAAAACAATAGAATCTACCAAAGGTAGCTGTAGTGTCAAAATTGATTGAACAGAAAAGCAATTGGAGAATTAGGTATGTATACCTACTGCAGTCAAAATAACCTGGAATTAAGCACAGACAAAATAGTGGAGGTGGATATTGACATCAGAAAATTTCCCAACTTCTCCTCTTCACATTGATTGGTCATTTCTTATAGCTAAATTAGACAAAGTTCCTAGGGTCCATAATCTCCCATAAACTCAATTGAGAGAATGAAATTGCAAGAGTTGTGGCATCTGAAAACAAAGTTGGATAGTGAGCTATTAAAAATCTTACAGTCTTACAGCTCGCTCACATTACCTTATATGCATGGCCAGGTCAGAGGCACCCACCCTGCCAGAGACGTTGCTGGAACGCGGTGGCACAATGAAATCCTCTATGCCGATTACCTTCCCCAAGGCGACACCAGCCCAATATGCACCACCCTACTGGACACCCTGGCCACAAGCAACAGTGGCATGACCGGGGCTGGAACCCATGGCCATGGTAGAAACAAACCTATTAGTGACCGAATTAATCAATCAAGTACAAGGTGAGAGTGAAAACCTGCATACAATCGGCCCTCCGTGGAACCGGTTTGACACCTCTGCATTAAGGAATGAGAACAATTTACACACAAAAAATTAAAATAAAAAAAAATAGCAAAACAAATATAAACAAGGCATACTATATATAAAGAAGGTCAGTAAACAAATGCAAGTGGTTTTAGAGGTCCATGTCATCTGGATGAATGCATTTAAATTTAAAATAAAATACAGGTAATGATTTTGGAAAAAAGAAGAGGTGTACCTTTCAGAAGAAAGGTAATGGAAGACATCACACTTGTTTTGAGATCTCTAACTCATATGGATAGTGTGCTATTAAAAAAAGTGGTTTCGAAAGATAAAGTCCTGTAAATTAAACAAAATTGAAAATGGTCAAACTAAGATGCGTACTCTTGACAAGGAAGGTCAGTGATCAAAATGCAATTGGTTTTAGAGGTCCATGTCATCTGGATTGGAAGCTATTAAAAACAGTTCATGTGAATTAGGTAATAGAGTTGTAACAATGCATGAAATTTTAAAATGAAATACAGATAATGAATTTGGAAAAAAGAAGAGGTGTACTTTTCAGAGTAGAGGTAATGGTACACACCACACTTGTTTTTAGATCTCTAACTTATAGGGATAGTTAGCTATTACAAAAAAAATTGTTTCAAAAGATAAATTCCTGTAAATTGACTGAAATCGAAAATGACAAAACTAAGGAGCGTGCCCTTCACAAGGAAGGTCAATGAACAAAATACAAGTGGTTTTAGAGGTCCATGTCATCTGGATTAGAAGCTATTAAAAATAGTTCATGTGAATTAGGTACTATAGTTGTAATAATGCATGTAATTCTAAAATAAAATCAAGATAATGAATATTAAAAAAAGAAGAGGTTTACCTTTCAGAAGAGAGTAACCGGAACACACCACACTTGTTTATAGATCTCTAACTCATATGGATAGTGAGCTGTTAAAAAAGAGTGGTTTCGAAAGATAAATTCCTGTAAATTTACCGAAATTTGAAATGACAATTCTAAGGGGCATACTCTTGACAAGGAAAATCAGTGAACAAAATCCAAGTGGTTTTAGAGGTCTATGTCATCTGGATTGGAAGCTATTGAAAACAGTTAATGTGAATTAGGTAATAGAGTTGTAATAATGCATAAAATTTTAAAATAAAATCAAGGTAATGAATTTGGAAAAAAAGAAGTGTTGTACCTTTCAGAAGAAAGGTAATGGTACACACCACACTTGTTTTTAGATCTCTAACTCATAGGGATAGTTAGCTATTAAAAAAAGAGTTGTTTCGAAAGACAAATTCCTGTAAATTTACTGAAATCTGAAATGGCAAATCTAAGGGGCGTACTCTTGACAAGGAAGGTCAGTGAACAAAATGCAAGTGGTTTTAGAGGTCCATGTCATCTGGATTGGAAGCTATTAAAAACAGTTCATGTGAATTAGGTAATATAGTTGTAACAATGCATGAAATTTTAAAATGAAGTACAGATAATGAATTTGGAAAAAAATAAGTGTACCTTTCAGAATAGAGGTAATGGAACACAGCACACTTGTTTTTGTATCTCTAACTCATATGGATAGTGAGCTATTATTTAAGAGTGGTTTCGAAAGATAAATTCCTGTAAATTCACTGAAAACTGAAATGGCAAAATTAAGGGGCGTACTCTTGACAAGTAAGGTCAGTGAACAAAATGCAAGTGGATTTAGAGGTCCATGTCATCTGAATTGAAAGCTATTAAAAACAGTTCATGTGAATTATGTAATAGAGTTGTAATAATGCATGTAATTAAAAAAAAATACAGATAATGAATTTGGAAAAAACAAGAGCTGTACCTGTCCGTAGAGAGATAAAGGAACACAACACACTTGTTTGTAGATCTCTAAGTCATATGGGTAGTGAGCTATTAACAAATAGTCGCTTCGAAAGATAAATTCCTGTAAATTTACAGAAATTGAAAATGGAAAATCTAAGGGGCGTACCCTTCACAAAGAAGGTCAGTGAACAAAATGCAAGTGGTTTTAGAAGTCCATGTCTTCTGGATTGGAAGCTATTAAAAATAGTTCATGTGAATTAGGTAATAGAGTTGTAATAATGCATGCAATTAAAAAAAGAAATACAGATAATGAATTTGAAAAAAAACAAGAGGTGTACCTGTCCGTAGAGAGGTAAAGGAACACAACACACTTGTTTGTAGATCTCTAAGTCATATGGATAGTGAGCTATTAACAAATAGTCGCTTTGAAAGATAAATTCCTGTAAATTTACCGAAAATTAAAATGGAAAACCTAAGGGGCGTACCCTTGACAAGGAAGGTCACTGAACAAAATGCAAGTGGATTTAGAGGTCCATGTCATCTGGATTGGAAGCTATTATAAAGAGTTCATGTGATTTAGGTAATAGAGTTGTAACAATACATGAAATTTTAAAATGAAATACAGATAATGAATTTGGAAAAAAGAAGAGGTGTACCTTTCAGAATCGAGGTAATGGAACACAGCACACTTGTTTGTAGATCTCTAACTAATATGGATAGTGAACTATTAAAAAATAGTCACTTAGAAAGATATTCCTTTAAATTCACTGAAATGGAAAATGGAAAATCTAAGGGGCATACCCTTGACAAGGAAGGTCAGTGAACAAAATGGAAGTGGTTTTAGAGGTCCATGTCATCTGGATTAGAAGCTATTAAAAATAGTTCATGTGAATTAGTTAATAGAGTTGTAATAATGCATGCATTTATAAAATGAAATACAGATAATGAATATTGATAAAAGAGGTGTACCTTTCAGAAGAGAGGTAAAGGAACATACCACACTTGTTTGTAGTTCTCTAGCTCATGTGGATATTGAGCTATTAAAAACATATTGTAAAGAAGGGTCAATTCTGATATAATCACCGAAATGTAAAAGGGCAAATCTAAAGGTCAGTGACCAACATACAAGTGGTTGTAGGTGTATATGTCACCTCTATAAGAATCTATTATAAAATGAAATATATAAGGTCTAACAACCAAAATATATGTAGAAAATAAGAGTGTTGTTTAATAACACAAAAAGTGTCTGTACCTATGATTTTCCTTTACAGGGGCAGCTATTATTAGGTTGACACAAAATAAAATATATTTTTTTAGTCACCTTGAATCAGTGATATTGCACTTTCAAGACCTAAACTTGAACAGGTATTGCACTTTCAAGTCCCTAAACTACTGAACAGACATTCAACAGCATTTTGTGACATTTTGGGCTCTGCTAAACCAAAAGTTGTACCTTGCTCTCTACCCTAGTCCAGTTGTACATATTCCACTGTCATCTTTGTAGGCTTTTTTTTGGAAGAGGTATTGACGATCAAACTCTGAATATTAAACATAAAACCAAATTTACCCCGGCTGTCCTTAGATGCTCGACTAGTAAAGTAGCCTATATATAACTACACATTTATATGGTTATATTTCAATAATTGTCATTTGTGCATAAAGTAGGCCTATGTGTGCCAATAGTGTAGGCTGTATAAAATATTGATGTTTGTGGACTTTCATATGTAAGGGGACATTTATATGCTTATACTTTGATTTGTGTATGCAAGTTGTGTATGCAAATTGTAGTAGCCCAGTTGATGCTCACAGATCATGCATTTTACCAGTTTATGTTTAACAAACTGAAAATGTTCCCACAAAGTGGATCTTGGAATTTGTTGTGCCCCCTCCATTTCTCCAAATTAACTGAGTCGTTCTGATAATAATACCTGTCTCTCTCTTCTACATCAAACAACTCTCGAAATCCGTCCATTTTTGGGGGATTTTATTTCAGGGACTGGCACAGGTGATTGAAACCTGATCAAAACAGTATGATGTAACGACACTTCGTTTGAATTAGATCACATGACCTGGCCACTTTGAAAAAAGCTCCGAAACTATGTTTCGGCACCGTAGTGTAGCAAAGGTTTTAATAACTGTTTCGCCAGCACCCATCACTACCCTAGAGTTGACAGAAGAGACTGGAGCTGCCTCTTGTGTTATAAAGGACAGACAATTTAGAGGCCGCACTAAGACAACAATGACAGTGGCCAACAGTTTCGGAGGTTGGACTTCCTTTTAAATTGCTTGATTTGGGGCCATCCCAGATGTGCCAGTTATTTTGGTAGAAGTTAGTTTCTTTATGACACCTGCGTTTGGTTTCATGGCTGTGTGCTGCCTCTATTAAAATGCAACCCATTCGGGGAAATCAAAGAAAACAATGTGCCGCCTTTCTTCTCTTTGCCACACCAGGAAAGTAATTTAATCCAAAATTCTTATTTACCATTTTGGCATGGCAAGGGTTGTTCATGGGAATGTACAGGTGCATCTCAAAAAATTTGAATATTGTGGAAAAGTTCATTTTTTTCTGTAACTCAAATCAAAGTGACACATTCATATATTCTAGATTCATTACACATAGAGTGAAACATTTCAAGCCTTTTTTGTTTCAATCATGATGATTACGGCTTAAAAAATCTCAAAATATTAGAATAAAACATTTATAATACAGAAATGTTGACCTGAGAAGAGCTCTAATCAAAACACCTGCAAAGGTTTCCTAAGTATGTTAATTTATGCACTCAATACTTGGTCGGGGCTCCTTTTGCACAAATTACTGCATCAGTGCAGCGTGGCATGGAGGCAATCAGCCTGTGGCACTGGGATAGTTGCTTTCATAGTGACCTTCAGCTCCTTTGTGTTGTTGGGTCTGGTGTATATGATTTTCCTCTTTACAGTACCCCATAGGTTCTCTATGGGGTTCAGGTCAGGCAAGTTGGCTGGCCAATCAAGCACAGTAATGCCATGGAGAGCAAACCAGTTACCAGTCGTTTTGGCACTGTGAGCAGGTGCCAAGTCCTGCTGGAAAAGTAAATCAGCATCTCCATAAAGCTTGTCAGCAGATGGAAGCATGAAGTGCTCTAAAATCTCCTGGTAAACGACTGCATTGACTCTGGACTTGATAAAACACAGTGGACCAACACCAGCAGATGACATGGCACCCCAAATCATCACTGACTGTGGAAACTTCACACTGGACTTCAACCAACTTGGATTTTGTGCCTCTCCACTCTTCTTCAAAACTCTGGGACCTTGAGTTCCAAATGAAATGCAAAATTTTCTTTCACTTGAAGAGAGGAATTTGGACCACTGAGCAGCGGTCCAGTTCTTTTTCTCCTTTGCCCAGGTAAGACACTTCTGACATTGTCTCTGGTTCAGGAGTGGCTTGACACTAGGAATGCAACACTTGTAGCCCATTTCCTAGACAAGTCTGTGCGTGGTGGCTCTTGATGCACTAACTCCAGCCTCAGTCCACTCCTTGTGAAGTCCCCTCCCAAGTTCTTGTATCGACTTTGCTTGACAATCCTCTCAAGGCTGCGGTCATCTCTGTTGCTTGTGAACCTTTTCTTACCAGACTTTTTTCTTCCAGTCAACGTTCCATGAATATGCATTGATACAGCACTCTGAGATCAGCCGGCTCTTTCAGGAATGACCTTCTGTGGCTTTCCCTCCTCATGGAGGGTGTCAATGGGTGTCTTCTGGACAACAGTCAAGTCAGCAGTCTTCTCCATGATTGTGGTTGTGTGTACTGAACTGAGAGATTGAAGGCTCAGGGAGTTAATTCGCTGATTAGAGCTCTTCTCAGGTCGACATTTCTGTACAGTAAATTCTTTATTCTAAAATGTTGAGATACTGGATTTTTGATTTCCATGAGCTGTAAGCCGGAATCATCAAGACTGAAACAAAAAAAACTTGAAATGTTTCACTTTATGTGTAATGAATCTAGAATATATGAAGGTGTCACATTTGGATTTGAATTACGGAACAAAATGAACTTTTCCACGATATTCAAATTTTTTGAGATGCACCTATAAAAAGTACCTCATCCTACAGAATTCTCTGAAAAACAGAAATACCAGGATCACCGGTTGAATATCTCTGGCTGTCATTCACGTATACTGTTTCATGATGTGCCATATGTCATTTTTTTTCAGCAGAATCTCAGCTTTCATTTGATTTGGTCATGTCAGGTCCTGACTGTAGAGTTGCCTCTGGGCATCTCTATGGGCGTCTATGGGTCATAGTCAGGGCCTGACAGCGGGGATGCCTCTAGGCATCTTTGCGATTTTGTTTCAGTTGTCCCCAATTAGAGGCAGCTGCCCTGCATTGCCTCTGATTGGGGATCCTATTTAAGTTGCTGTTTCCATGCTTCAGTTGTCGGTTATTGTTTGTTTGTTGTTGGACACTGGTGTTTGTGTGCTGTTGGAATATTTGTGGATTAAATGTAACTTGGCTGCCTGTGACTACTTTCATGACATCCCCAAACAGTGACAGGTCACAAAATCTGAATGTAAGAAGACATTATGTAAATTATAGTAAACTGAGAAAGCGGAAAACAGACATAAATATAATACACATTTATAAAAAGGCACAAAAATATACAGACCACTAACAATTCTTGTAAAACACAACTAAAAAGTAAATGGTATGAAATGGTAGAACATCCTTAAACCACATTGATACAAATATCATAAAACACACTCATAATTTAGCAAGAACTTGTTCTTGTTACCTGATGCTCACAGAATAGCAAGAAGATAGAGGTGCACAGACTAAAGCTGCAGAATGGGGGTTTATGGGACAACCCCGTTCCATAAAAGTTACTGTAAAATGGAAATAAAAACAGAATGCAAAGATGTGCAAATCATTTAAACTCTATATTCAATAGAATATAGATGCCAGATACATGTTTCAAAAAAGCTGCGACAGGGCCAACAAAAGACTGAAAAAACTTGTGTAAATATAAAAAAATAACCTGGTGGAACATATCACAACTAATTAGGTTAATTGGCAACAGGTCAGTACCATGACTGGGTATAAAAAGAGCATTCCAGAGAGGATGAGTCTTTCAGAAGTAAAGATGGGGAGAGGTTCAACACTCTGTGAAAGACTGCACGGGCCTATAGTGCTTTATTTTAAGAATAATGTTTCTCAATGTAAAATTGCAAAGAATTTGGGGAGCTCAATCTACAGTACATAATATCATTAAAAGATTCAGAGAATCCAGGGAAATCTGTACGCAAGGGACAAGGCCGAAAACCAATACTGGATGGCCGTGATCTTCGGGCCCTTAGGCGGCACTGCATTAAAAACAGACACGATTCAGTAATGGAAATCACTGCATGGGCTCAGGAACACTTCCGCAAACCACTGTCTGTGAACACAGTTTGTTGCTGCATCCAGAAATGAAAACTCTACCATGCAAAGAAACCATACATAAACAACATCCAGAAACGCAGCTGTGTTCTCTGGGCCCATTTAAGATGGACTGAGGCGAAGTGGAAAACTGTCCTGTGGTCTGACAAATCAAAATTTGAAATTATTTTTGGAAATCATGGACAGGCGCATCCTCCAGCCTAAAAAGGAAAGGGACCATCCGGCTTCTTATCAGTGCACAGTTCAAAAGCCAACATCTGTGATGGTATGGGTGTACATTAGTGCACATGGCATGGGTGACTTGCGCATCTGTGAAGGCACCATTAATGCTGAACAATACATAAAGGTTTGGGAGCAACATATGTTGCCATTCAGACAATGTCTTTTTCAGGGAAGGCCTTGCTTATTTCAGCAAGACAATGCCAAGTCACATTCTGCACGTATTACAACAGCATGGCTCCATAGTAAGAGTCCGGGTGCCAAATTGGCCTGCCTGCCGTCCAGGCCTGTCACCTGTTGCACATTTGGTGCATAATGCACATTTGGTGCATTATGAAACGAAAAATACGACAAAGACCCAGAACTGTTGAGCAGCCGAAATCCTATATCAAGCAAGAATGGGAAAACATTTCACTTTCAAAACTACTGCAATTGATCTCCTCAGTTCCCAAATGCTTACAGAGTGTTGTTAAAAGGAGATGCAACACAGTAATAAACATGCCCCTGTCCCAACCTTTTCAAAACATGTTGCTGGCATCAAATTCAAAATGGGCATGTATTTTTCCAAAAACAATAACATTTCTCTGGTTCAACATTTGAAATGTTGTCTTTGTACTATTTTCAATTAAATATAGGGATAAATGATTTGCACATCATTGCATTCTGTTTTTATTTGCATTTTAAGCAGCGTCCTAACTTTTTGGGAAACGGGGTTGTATATCGCCAATATACCATGGCTAAATGCTGTGTCAAGCTACTTTGCGATGTGTCGTTCCAAAGACCAGCACTTAGCCATGATATATTGGCCATATACCACAAACACCTGAAATGCCTTATCGCCTATATAATATGCAGAGACATGATGTGATTCTGGCATCTTCTTTTTTTCTCCCTTTGGCTAAAGTGGTATGTCCAGAATATGATACTTTTCTTTGTTTGGATATCAAGATATTATCGTCATAGTAAGTAGTAAACGTCCATGAAGTACATTCTCCATCACATATTACACATGCTGTCTTTTGGGGTTTACATAAGACTTTGGTAAAAATGTGTAATCACTTTGTTCTGATGGACTTAAAAGAAGGGCAGTCCCTGAAAGGTAAGGAACTCCTCCAATTTCTCTGAATCAGTTTAATTCACAGTAAGTTTGCAGATCGGACATGATGGTTTAGCCGTAGCCGTCGTTCCACTCCATGATCTTGTCATACTCTTGGATCTTTTGTTTGATGTGGGACAATTTGTTCTTCAGGTACTCACAGCGCTCTCTCTTCTCCAGGAATGTAGGGTCCTAATGAAGAGGGGATAGTACAGTCAGATTGATTGAGTAATCAGACTAACCAAACCAATACTCTTTCCTGCAACTCTCTGGAGAATCTATATCCACCTTAAAGAGTTATTGGCATTTGCATCATTGCATGGCAAATTCTCTCTTATGGACAAAATATTTAGCAAGAATTAGCTGTCAAATGTCAAAAACACAATGTAAGACCAACAGTACGATACATGTAGAACACTGGCAGTTTCCTCTAACTCTAAGCTTCGGAGGAAACAATGAGCCCATTCCTGTAAAAACATTTTGAGGAAATGTGATCCTCTCTCCGACTTTCACGCACAAATGCATGAACACACACACACACGCACGCGCATCCTCTGTCTTCACACTCAGGCTAAACTCAGTGTTCCCAAATTGGCTGTACAGCATTTACATTGGAGTTCTATCTAAATAATTCTCAAGTAACAGATTTTTCCTTAACTTTGGTATGTGACACACTGCATTGTTAACCCAAATATAGGAGTAGGCCACAGTTAGGCCACAGAAATTGGAGTAGGCCACAGTAATGTGCATACAATTGAGTGAACAGGCTGTTGAATGACAGGGACAAACTCACATTTTTCTTCCTCTGGTACTCCTGAAGGATCTTGTTTATGCGGTCATACTCCTGGTGAAAAGAAAACGCAAGTTTCTAATAAGTAAAATAAAATCTGGAAATTTCTCAGAAATCTAACAGTTTACATAGGAATTACAACTGTCTAATGACTGATAGGAAATGGAGGGTGGAGAACTAAATGAGAAAAAGGAAATACAGGGAGAGGTCATCTGAGGATGGGGAAATTAGGCAATATAAACAACAATTAAATCTTTATATAATCAAAATGGCTTCCTCTCCCCATCTCCAACTGCACTGATCTGAACAGTGGCAAGATGAAAGCAATACAGACTATGTTGACATATAGGCATTTTAATTCAGTTCTTTTAAGATCTGTGTCAATTCCAGAAGACTTTTCCTAGAGAAATGAGACGTGATCAACAATGAACAATAAATTGAAACTAATTATGAATGTGTGGTTACGTAAGAGAAAGAAGGCCAATCACCATCTGGCTGTTGGGGTGCTGCGGTAGGGTGCGCATCATGGCGTCCAGCTCGTCAAACTTCTTGGTGGTGGCCTGCACTTCAGCATGTAGCTCCTTATACTCAGAGTACTGGTCATTGAACACTGCCCTGTATTGATCACGCTCATCATCTGTGCGGATGGTTGGGTACTTGCTGCAGAAAGTAACAGAATGGACAGGGAGGAACAGAGGAATCATTATTTCAGGAGGTAGAGGAAGCAAAGGAAGGGTACACAGGATGACTTTACTTCCAGCAGGGCTAGAAAAGAGACAGGGTAGTCTGCAGTAATGTGCAGATTGTTTGAGTTTGTAAATTCTCCATCATGTTTAGTTCTTTTGTGAACAAGTTTTCCCTAAAATCCTGAAGACTGTGTGTGTGTGTGTGTGTGTGTGTGTGTGTGTGTGTGTGTGTGTGTGTGTATATATCCTATAGAGTTCTGGAAAAAGGTATTTTGGACAAAGATTAACATGTACCAGAGTGATGGTGAGACTGACTTGGGTATGTATGGCTGCCATGGTAACTAGCTCACTGCTGCTGATGGCAGCATCATGAATTCTGAACTGTAAAAGAAACATGATGTCTGCTAAAATAAAAGGAAATGCCTCCAAACTCCCCCGAATGGCACTTTATATAGGGGAAAAAATGACCACAAACATACTGCCATAGAAAATAGGGAGTTCAAAAAGTAAAGATTTCTTGAATGGCCAAGTCAATTTCAATTACATTGAACATTTGTTGGTGAAATTTCAAAGTCCTCAAAACAAAAAAACATGACGATTGCTGTAGTACAGTCGTGGGAGTGCATCACCAGAGACACAACAGAGCACCTTGTAGGGTTAATAGACTTCAGGCAGCTATTGCATGAAAAGGATATGCAATCACACACTAATCCTAACTGCACATTTGGACATAAAATGTCCAAAAACATTCAGCCAAAAGAAAGATAAATTAATTTCTAAATATCATCAAGCCTTAAGCTTTTATTTGAGACCACATTAGACAATATTCTAAGAACATTCCATGTTAGTTACCCTCTACATGGATATGACCAAAAAAATAAATGTTGGGATGTGCTAAACTCAGTGTTGTGAAGGTGCCACTCACGCTATGTAGTCAGGCAGGATGACAGGTTTGGGGATGTGTCCAGAGGGGATAGACCCCTGTAGAACCTTATGTGGCCCTGCCTTGGGTACCACAGCCTGGATGGGAACCACACTAGAACCATTATTTTGCTCTGGGACCCTGGGACCATGAACCATCATCTACAAGAAAGAAAAACAAAGACAAAACCATAGAAATATAGACTGTGGATGTAACTGGACTATCAGTAGCAGTGTCAGAAGCTGAACAAAGACGTATGGATTTCATGGCGTTAAGCCATACATAAAAACTAAAAAACCTTTAGGGCCGGTTTCACAGATACTGATTAAGCCTAGTCTAGGACTAAAAAACAATTTTGATATTTTAGTCCTAGACTAGGCTTAATATGTGTCTACAAAACAGGGCCTTAGTATCTATTGTGTATACTTTAATGTAGTTATACTTGGGATATTGCATTTCGACAGGATAAGTTTAAAAACCACTGGAAGACGTGTTCAAGCTCACATGTAAATACCTACCAAAGACCGCGAGGCAGGGAAATCTGTTGTATGCATCTGCATAAAAACAAAAAAAATTTTTTTAATGTTTTTCTTTTACTATGCACACATTTCACAAACACAAATTTGCTTGTTCTTAAAATTGAAGATCAAATGTACAGCAATCAATATTGCTGTACATTTTACATGTACAGAGATTTTGTTCTTACAGTGAGGGGGAAAATTATTTGATCCCCTGCTGATTTTGTACATTTGCCCACTGACAAAGAAATTATCAGTCTGTAATTTTAATGGTAGGTTTATTTAAACAGTGAGAGACAGAATAACAACAAAAAAAATCCAGAAAAACATGTCAAAAATGTTATAAATTGATTTGCATTTTAATGAGTGAAATAAGTATTTGACCCCTCCGCAAAACATGACTTAGTACTTGGTGGCAAAATCCTTGTTGGCAATCACAGAGGTCAGACGTTTCTTGTAGTTGGCCACCAGGTTTGCACACATCTCGGGAGGGATTTTGTCCCACTCCTCTTTGCAGATCTTCTTTATAACATCAATCAATTTATAACATTTTTGACATGCGTTTTTCTGGATTTTTTTGTTATTATTCTGTCTCTCACTGTTCAAATAAACCTACCATTAAAATTATAGACTGATCATTTCTTTGTCAGTGTGCAAACGTACAAAATCAGCAGGGGATCAAAACATTTTCTCCCTCACTGTATTTTCTTCCTATCCTCTTGGCTATTCCTTCCCTGTACCTCAAGAGCGCGCACGCACGCACACAATCTCTCACCTCCTGGCCATACTTCTCCCGGTGCATGCGTGCCTGCTCGTGCCTCCAGAGCTTCAGACACACCATGGCCCCGATGAGGTAGACAACCATGGTGACGAACAGAAAGATGATGGCAGCGGTCTGTCCTGCCTCGGTGCGGCAGAAAGCCCCATTAATGCCATTGTTGAAGACGGGGTAGTAGCAGAGACCGCCCCGCGTTGTGTCCCTGAAGTACACTACAGCTGATAATGGCAGTAGCATGGTCATTAGGTGAATGCTTTCATCCAACGAAACAAGGTACAGTAATGACAGCAAAATATAGGGCTCAAGCTGGAATCAACCACAGCGCTGAGGTCTTAAGTGTCCTGCAGTAACAGACTAACCACAAATAACCACCCGTAACATCATTTGCATTGACAACATGGGGCCTTTCTCGTATGTTTTAATGTTTTGCATTCACTGATGTGTAGTTGCCACCTACCTGCAGCCATGTAGAGTACAGCCAGGGCCAGGTTTATAGTGAACTCAGTCAGGGGCCACCAGGAGGAGTCCAGTAGTATGGTCCGGTAGTACATAGTCATCCCCATCACCAGAATTATGATGGTCACAATCCAGGCCAGCCCCGCCGCCACTAAAACAAACGGGGTCATAGGACCTGAGTAGTAGGCCCCTCCGCTGCCCCCCCCATACACCCCACCCCCATAGCCTCCGTATGCGCTGCCCGGCGAGGAGTAGCCGAACATGTTGAACCACTCGTTGTCCTTGTGCACATACGCGCACACGCACGCGAACACTGCCGCGCCCAGCAGCAGCTCCACACATCCCAGAATCCTCAGCAGGCCCGCCCAGGATTTCATGTAGCCGTAGCGCTCGTTGTACTCCTCCACCCGCTCACCATAGGTGAGCGCCGTGCGGAGCGTGTGTCCCGAAATGGACTCTGGGGGGTCGTCAACGCCCAGAAGCTCCTTACGGGAGTTGTAGCTTCCGCCCCCTGACCCCCCATAAGGGGCCCTGGGCAGAGAGGGCGTGTGAGGGGGCGAGCAGCGTACCCCGTCACTGGCGCTGTTGGAGGAAGCGGCGGTGACAGATATGGGGCTAGGCTTGCTGCTGCGGAGGCTAGTCCCTCTGAAGAAGCTCTTCCATGAGTCAGGGATGAAACGGTGGACCGGTTTGATGTCTATGGCAGGATCAGGGTCCGGGTTGTCCTCACTGCCACTTGGGTCAAACTCTGGCCCAACAGGGGGGTGGTCGGGCAGGGGAGGGGGCGGTAGAGGATCAGCGCTCAGGGCTAGCTCAGAGCTCCGCTGGGACCACAGGGGTTGAATGTTAGATTGGCTGTCTCTGTGCAGGGAGCCTAGTGGTACCTGGTCGTAGTGGGGTTTGAGGCGGACACGCTCAGTGCGGCCGTACTGACCTCCTCCAGAGGACATGGGGATGAAGATAAGCCCTGCACAACCATGACACACACACCCAAGTTATTGTGCTCTTTTTAAAACATAAAAATAACCCAAAAGAAATTAGAATACTATTTCAGAAAAGTATTAAAACCAGGAAATAAAATATGTGGATAAGTATTGCTAGTGGCGGGTAAATCAAAAGTAAAATACCAGGTGTAATAATTATTATAGGAGCATCCAGGATAGGTTTTTGTGTAGCACATGCAAAGTATCAAACATTGAAACAGGTGTCCAGGGAACACCTAGTGTTTTCATAAATAATAGGTTAATCATGACAAAAATACCTTGAACATTTTTCACATTTTCTGTGGTTAAGCACACTAATATTTTTTCTGTGATCCATGTCCTCATTTGTTTTGAAAAACATATTTTGGCTGGTTAACAATCCAAGTGGCTGGTGGCCACATAAATGAAAGTTATCCCCCAATTATAGTAGGAAGTAAAAGTCCAGAAAAGGAGGATTTATTGTGTCTTTCTAGACTTTTACACGAGGATGTAAAAGTCCAGAAAGACACAAATTTACAAAAAAAAAAGCAGAACAAGGAACCGTTTTAGGAAAAGAAAAAACCCTTCCCAAATTTTAAACAGGTCTACCTCTGCCACCACCACCAAACATGCACACGTAATGTTACTCCAAACCACAGACACTAGTCCCCCCAACTTCATGCTGCTGCCAACCCAAACCAAGTGCTAAATGATGAGTGCAAGGAAGGAATACAATTTTGTGCCAAAACTAAAGAGGGATGGACAAATTGACTAGCCTAAATTACACTCTTGATTACAGCCACCTCTTGCCTAAATAATTAGTAGTAGAGGCACAAAAATGTATTCTTGATGAGCATCAGCAAGCATGTCTTCAATCAGGATGCATGAGGTTTTTAGTTTATAATATAACATACTGTGTTGGAATACCTCTTTCACACGCAGTCAATCAGCACGACTTACATTGGCTCGCAGGTCAGTGTGCAAACCTTGTCTGGATATAAATCCAGAAGAATCTCCTGCAGACATAAAGTCGTGTTTTTGAGTTTATACACCCATTAAAGAGAAACAGATACTACAGTGTAACAGCGTTCAAATGCAACATTCTCAGTGGAGGCATAAAGTTTCATTTTTAAGTTCTAAGAGCAAACAATGGCAATGGACGATTATATTCCAATTGGAAAAGCATTGCGTGAGACAGTGTAGTTTTGTTGACTTTACCCACAACCAAGTTAACCTGAATACAAGCTAGAACATGCCAATAAATTCTCAGCAGCTCCTGCATGGCTCTGAGTACCTCCTTAACCCATTCAAGACATTATATCAGTGCAACCCCAGTACGGGCGGATTATAGGCAAAAATGCCAATTGCTTAAGATTTTTGCAGATTATTCCAGATCGATTGATATTAATGATATCATCATATAATTCATTCATACCCCATTCCTTATCAGAGTCTTGTCATATTAAAATATATACAAATATAACTTGTATGATTGAATTGCCATTTGCTGAAATTGTCTGATTGTGTTATTTGAATATTGCCTATCGATATCAACCAATCAATTTCTGTTCTAGGATCCCTACCTTGTAATGTATATGGCACAATAACAAAATGCACCACAAAACAAATATTTGTTGAGAATGCATTAAATTTGGCGTCAACATAGTACAACAGTCTAGCCAAACCACAGTGAAAATTTTAGATGAACTATAATCTACTATAATTTCAGTGTCAATCAATGATGGGATTCAAGAAATTCAGAAAATAATGTGTTTAAAATACTTCAGCATATATATGAAATGTAATTCTAATCAGTAGTTGGTCAAAATAATGTGATTTGTGAAGGCTGTGGGCATGTTTGAGACACAATCATGAAAAAAATTCTGATGAAATAGACTGAATTAGCTTACTCACCATACTGTTAAGGTGTGCAAGAGAGAGTGAGAGAATATTTATAATGTTTCTGGCAACGTATACTCCCAAATTATTTAGATGTATTTACATGACCTGATTCATTAAATGTTAAAGAAGCAGTGATCTGTTGTCAAAAAATTTAAGTACAATAACAAAAGCTTACACTGTACATAAACTCTGCCTAATTACAATAAAGGTATTCAACATATTGTGAATTAGTAAACAAAAAAGAAAACCGAAGGAAATTGTAATTACGTTATAATCATACATTTCCGTTATGGACTGGAATGTGTCAAGCTCTCCCCACCGGGCGAACTACACAACTAGTATTCACATGTCATTAAAGCCTAATGGGGGGAAAAAAACAATTACAACATACTTTCTAATGCAATTTGTGAAGTTAAACGATTTGATACATAGAAAACTTAAACAAGAGCATTATTACAGACTATTTTACGGGCGAAGTAAAACCGAACAGGAATTATAAGGCCTACTTGGGGGGTAAAGGCAACATTGTATGCATATCCAAAATCACTGGCTCAGGCCGTGGTTTCAACGCGCAAATTCGCTATAATGGCAGTCACGTCTCACATTTCGATGTCAGCGAATGCTCGATTTAGTTTAGCGCGTTTTATAAAAAAGACCAAGTATTTGGACGTACGTAGGGATACGTACTAGCGAATTCAGCTGGGACTAACCTAACACCAAGTTTTTATGGTAAAGTTATAGTAAAGCTTGAAATGTATACCTCCAATGTCATTAACATGAACACAATTATGTAGACTATTTCTTAGAGCGCTTTTTAAAGACAGTTTGCGCTTACCAATCTTTCCTCCTGCTACGTTAGTTTGGATTCTCCAAAGATGTTTCTTCCCACATTTCACTAGTATTCTGCCAGCGGCACTAACGATGACGCCACAGTAGTATGGTAATGACCAAACCTTAAATAAAAGCGCCCATGTCAATATATTGCAGTGTGTATAATTCGTTATAAAGATTAAGTTGATTGTAACCAAAGGCAATTGTCTATGTTGTTTTGTAGCAAATGCAAAGAGCAGTTAATGGAAAAATGTATATAGGTTTAAAGAAGTATAAACAATATTAAAACAAAATGTACAGACCGATTCATTAAATACAGCTCTGGAAAAAAATAAGAGACCACTGCACCTTTTTCTTTCCTTTCCAAAAAAGTCAAAAAGGAAAGTTTTGAGTGAGGAACAGAAGAGTTGAAATTAAGAGATCACTGCAAATTGAACACTTCTGTTCCTCACTCAAAACTTTCCTCTTCAACTTTTTTGGAAAGGAAAGAAAAAAGTGCAGTCGTCTCTTAATTTTTTCCGGAGCTGTATATTGACTTATAACAAAACAAGACTGTTAACTGGAACATGGCACTCGAGAAATAATCACTAGGGTGTGTAGAATCCATATAAAGTGTCAGTGCATTGGGCAATATAGATGTTATAGCTAGAATTACTTTCTAACCCACCCACTCCACATTGGCTCCAATATACCCAAAGTGGGCTATGCAAATTGACTTGCAACAAAAAAAGTGGAAGATAGCATTCAAGAATTACTCACTAGGGTGTGTAGAATCCATATAATATTTTATTTCATGGGATAATATAGATGGTCTAGCTTGCAGCACAATTGAAACCACCCACTCTATTGGATGCAGTGCAATCCATTATACCCGAAACCGACCTATCCAAATTACTGTACAACAAAAAACTGAACAATGTGAAGTGGAACTAAAATTATTCACTGCAGCAGAAATACCTCTGGGTCTTCCTTTCCGGTGGCAGTCATCATGAGTGCCAGTTTCATCATAGCGCTTGATGTTTTTTTCCAAATGCTCTTGAAGAAATGTTCTAAATGTCACACCCTGATGTGTTCCACCTGTTGTCATGTCTCCACCCCCCACCAGGTGTTCCCGGTCCCCATTAGCCCTCTGTGCATTTAACCCCTGTTCTCTGTTCTGGTAGTTGCCAGATCGTCTTGTCCAGTACAGTTGTTTCCAGAGGTCCTTATTTCCAGTGGTCTCCCCGGTGCCCTTTTTGTCTGTCCTCCCGATTTTTGATCTCTGCCTGTTTGTTTCCCCGACCAACACACCTGTCTACCCCTGTGTACCTCTGCCAATTTGCTCCCGTCACCAACCTCCACCTGTCCACCGACCAATGAGCCTGTCAACCCCAGTGTACCTCTGCCATTCTGCTCTGTTGCTGACCTTTGCATGCCCAACGAATACAAGACTGCTTTTCCCTGAACCTATTATTAAACATATTATACAGAACCTATCCTGCCTTTGTGTTCGTATTTGGGTCCAATGTTCTACCTTGTGTCACTAAATTCTTGACATTTTCTGGATTGACTGACCTTCATGTCTTAAAATAATGATGGGCTGTCATTTCCCTTTGCTTATTTGAACTGTTCTTGCCATAATATGGACCACTACAGTACAGACATAATGATGGTCTTCTATCTACCAACTCAAGTTTGTCACGACACAACTGATTGGCTCAAATACATTAAGAAAGAAAGAATTCTACAAATGTACTTTTAACAAGGCACACATTTAATTGAAATGCATTCCAGGTGACTAACTTATGAAGCTGGTTGAGAGAATGCAAAAAGCATGCAAAGCTTTAGCTCAGCATTCAACATGGTCATCCCCTCTAGGCTGGTCAACAAACTCCATGACCTGGGGATCAGCCCCTCCCTCTGCAACTGGACTTCCTAACCAACAGATGCCAGTCTGTCAGGTTAGACAACGTCCCCTCCTCCACCCTGATCCTGAACACTGGTGTTCCACAAGGCTGCATGCTGAGCCCCCTCCTGTACTCCCTCTTTGCCCACGACTGCGTTCCTCTACACAGTTCCAACACCATCGTCAAGTTTGCAGACGACACCACGGTGGTAGGCCTGATCAATGACAATGATGAGTCAGCCTACAGGGAGGAGGTCAAGTGCCTGGTGGCATGGTGCGCTGACAACAACCTGGCCCTCAGTGCAAAGAAAACCAAGGAGCTCATTGAGGATTAGAGGAAGTCTAAAGGCTGCAGTCACGCCCCAGTTCTCATCAATGGTACTAAGGTGGAGCGTGTGTCCAGCTTCAAATTCCTGGGTGTCCACATCTCCAAGGACCTCTCCTGGACCCTCAACACCTCAGCCCTGGTCAAAAATGTGCAGCAGCACCTGTACTTTTTGAGGAGGCTGAAGAAAGCCCGTCTGTCTTCCAAGATCCCTGTGAAATTCTAGCGCTGCACAATTGAGAGCATTCTGACGAACTGTGCCACAGCGTGGTTTGGCAGATGCTCTGTGGCCGACCAGAAGGCCCTGCAACGGGTGATGAAAACCACCCAGGACATCACTGGTGCCCGGCTCCCAGCCATCGTAGACCTCCAGCGCAAGCGGTGTCTGCGTAGAGCATGCAGCACCATCAGAGACCCTTCACATCCATGCCACAAACTGTTTGCCCTTCTGCCATCAGGCAGGCAGTACAGGTCTCTTCGTTCCCGCACCAGCAGGCTCAGGAACATTTTCTTTCCATCTACTGTAACACTACTGAACTCTATGACCCATCATACCCATTTGTCCACTGCTTAGTACTGCCTCTCAGGGACGTTGTTACAATAGGCCCTTGTACTACTGGACTCTGACACTGCCTTGCAAAGTCTGATGAGGAAGTTTTCAGTCACATGTATGTCTACCTCTGGAACCTCATTGCTGCTATCCCTGCATTTCAGTTGCACATGCCACCTTGCACCTTCAATTTACCTGCACTGCACATATATAATTGCCATTGTGCTTAATTATTCTTTCATTCATTTGCTTAAACAAAAACATAAAACTTGCCTTTGACTACAATTCATTATCTTGAATAATGAATTAATTATATTGCAATGCATTTCAATGATGGCTTTCATTTTGAAAAAAAAATCTGAGTGCTGCCAGCATAATATCTTGCTGCTAGCATAACGGTAATCAGGTTTTTTGTTGCAGCCCACACAGGTTGGTTCTAACCACGTGACAAGCCCATCCCAGGGAGTGACGTAACTTGAAAAAGTACTCTACTGTTTTACCTGCAGAAAAATGATCAAAGTCCATGAAGGGATAAAAACGATTTTTACCCACAGTGGACCGACTGGTCTGGCTGACCGATGTGCAATTCACCTTGCATGAAAAACAATACAATAAAAGCAGAATTTTGTCAATATAGCATTAATTTATTTTTTTATTAGGCTTAGTTCAACTACGTTTATTGATGGATAGATTGTTGCTGAGAAAACATGCTTTTTATGTCGGAATTGTCCTTGTTGGCAATTGCTAATTTCTGGGACAAGACTGCACTTGTCCAAGGAGTGAACGGATCTCAGCATATTGTTGTCCAGTATTTAGGTAAATATAAAGTATTCAAAATGTCGATGTTTTCCTCCTTGTAGGGATTTCCGGTCCAGACCACGATAGTAATACAGCACACACACATTAAAGGGGCATTGGGTAGAATTCTGACTCTACACAATAGCACAACTTGTCTCCTTGTCTTTACTTTCCAAACGAGACCGGTATAGTACTAGTCCAAGGTGGTTAAGGGTGGGAAGAATTGTACAGCGAGTGTCTAAAGCGAGTATGAGGTGATAGACAGCCGGGCGAGAAAGTTTCAATGGGGAATATGACTACTGGTCATTTTTGCTAGTAGCAGAGGCGTCGCTAGGATCACAATACATTCGGGGCTTAGCCCACCGTCCTGCCCCGCCCGGGACAGAAAGTACAGGGTTTTGAATGTACATGCGGAAAATTTCGATGTACACGCTAGCGGCCCCCACGTCTACATTTTCATACTGCGCAATCGGAATTATAGATGAATAGATAAGGGGCAATTTTTTTTGGTCCATTTGAGATCCGGGGCTATAGCCCCGGACGCCCAGGCCTAACGACGCCACTGGCTAGTAGTACAGTAAAAATACAGTAATACATAGTGCAGTAAAAATCCTTAACTACTGTAGGTTGAACTAGATTTTAAGATTATCCTCTTTAGTTCTATGGGTGTTTTTCCTACAATCAGCAGAAAAAAAGTACTATCTAGAACTTAGAAAAGCTGTCCATATAGATTTTTTTTTGAACTGTTAAGAGCCTTTCCTCTGAGGAACCAAAACATTTTATTTTCAGAACCATAAACGGTTCTCATGTGGACAGTCAAAGAACATTTTTATGGGTGTAGCCACTGTTCATCTGCATTCTTTGGGAATTTTAGCACAGTATTATCAGTACTGAAAAGGACTTAATAAAATACATTTAATTTGATTGATAACATGTATTTAGTTTAACACAAACTATTACAGTGATAGAAAGGAAAATAAAGGACAAACTGAAACACAACATTAGACCAAGAACGGGCAATGTACTGAAGTGAGACATGAAGATTGCATAAATATAGTTTAACCTTAAATGTAGTACACACACTTCAACAAGGAACATTTTGAATGACAAATATAATTCTAAAATGCAAGGCCCAAAGCAGAGCATAGTTCCTTGTATTTTACTCTAAAATAAATACTGAATGGTATCCATTAACTCCCTAACCTGATTAATTTTAAGTATTTACAATATCAAAAAAGGACTAAACTATCTCTACCAACAACAGAAAAAACAACACTACAAATATATGCCCAGCTTGTTATAACAATTATTGATGTAGTTCTTTATTCTTGTAGTCTTAAGTAGTCTTCTCAGGATCATTTATCCTTAAGGCAAGAAACAGGAAACAAAAGTTGCGTGTGGCATACTACTTTCTTCCTCATTACAGAACAATAATGAAACCACAGAATGGAAAAAAAAATCAAATACACTTCAAGTTCCAAAGTATCATCAATCTAACATAGTTAATATGTTGTACTTGATATTGAGTTGGTAATCCATTAGATAACTTAACCAATATCAACATCAATTAATTTTGTAAAGGTATGGCCCTCAAACATCCGTAACATGTTATATTCAAGTAATTTTTCAGACACTTATCCAGAGTGACTTACAGTAGTGAGTACATTTACACTGTTTTACTGGCACCCTGTGCACAACCAACTGAGCTACACAGGACACAACAAGCAAAGCTTTCCTATTCCTACTGGTGGTGTTCTTTTTATCTAAATAGTGATATCATCATTGCACCCCTGAGGTATTTTTGGGACTAATGACAATTCAGTGTTTGATATCTATTGGAGATGCAATAGACCAAAGGGTTCTGGTTTATTGTAATAATAAAAATAAAACAGATAGATGCACATCTCTCTGGACACTTAGCTTTCGCTTTAGGATTTGATAGACATGACCAATTCATATTAGCACCATGAAACATTCCTGCAAACATTTTACATGTAACTGGTAACTATAAGTCACATTAAAATAATTGCATTTGGCTGTCTATCTTTCATTTGTTTTATTTTCATATTTTGCTAATTATCTATTTGTCCTCAACCACTGAATTTGCTGGGTGTGCCACTATCGTTCTATGTTTGATATTTGTATCAATAAACAAGTCCCAACTCAGTGACTAAACTCCTCGTCCTAACTTGGATTTCATTTGAGCTGCTTAGGAAAGAGAAATGGATTCCCACTGAAACGGTGGAGTGTAGAATGGATGATCAATCGACTGGTGTGTTCAGTAGGAGTGCTGTTAGGATGTAATGGCTTAGCCTAGTTGCTAGATTTGTATGTGCTTTAGCCAACGTGGTATCCCTTATATAACGTACAAAATATGAGTAGGCTAAAGCTTAACCAATCTAGCCACTGAGCTTATTAAGCCATCTTCAGAGCGTTGCGCAGGTCAGTGTAGAAGCTGATGAGGGCGCCTGCCATGGCTGTATCCACGGCAGACTGGGGCATCATACCCCGGAGGTCTGTCTGTATGTACCCGGTCAGGAGGCTCTGGGCTGGGATGGTGGAGCTCTCTGTGGTGGGCACACAGAACCAGCCACATGGGTGGTTGAAACCTCTGACAAAAGTCTGGTGCTGCCCCTCATGCTCCACACTGACACCTGGAGTGGAGACAGAAAAAATAAGCGTTCTCACAATTCCAGTTCTACCAAAAAATAAGTTGACTCTGCATATGAGCATAGATGGTATATATACATTTGCGAACACTAACGTGTCGATATCATTATTTGGGATCGCAGAGAATTCAGCTACATTTTCAATTATAATTTCTATTCTGTCATGAGCATCTGACCAGGAAATCAAATTGCTTCAATAAAATCCAACATTACTTGCGCTAGCCCTGTTGCCATTGTACCGCATTGTACCCATACATCTATGACTGTAGCCTACCTATTTCCGGTTGGCATGTTAAACAGTGTCCCGCCTTCAGAGAATGACTGACAGGGAGGTAGAACATGAAAATGCAATTGCATTGCAATCTTATTGTCATTAAGTTAGGAAAACAGTGTTAGAGCGTGGAAATGCAATTGCAAAGGGTGGCGCTGTTTCTCACTTTTCACATTTGAATTAACATTTAAATTTTGTTCACCACAAAGCGGGGCATGACTTCGAAAATGAAATGCCAAATGGCTTTTCGTTAACATTTTAATTTTGACAGCGAATGTGAATGAAAATTTAAATGCAAATCACATGATTGCATTTTAATTTTCATATTGCCTGAAATAACGCAGGCAAAAGTGGAAAATGAAAATGCAATGTGGGATTGCATTTACATTTGAATTAAGTTAACTATACGCTTCCATAATCCACTTGAATTACCCTGTAAATAGAAAATTACTATTATCATCCCTGAGCACGGACTTCTCCCACATGATGATTTCTGTTTTCTACTAAGGAAATTACTTTGATAACAGTAATTCTGGCAGTAAAATTTAATAACAAATATTATTTACAAAAAGAAATCTTTAAATAGAGTTTTGAAATCTATAATTTGTTTAGAAGATTGACTAATTACCAACAAGTTGAGTCAATCAAAATCTCTCAACAAGTTATTATTATTATTATTATAATAAATTTATTTCAACAAGGAACACAGACTGGGGTCGGCTGTTCTGGTTGCTCACGGAGCTCGTTTCCTGCGGCTCTGTGGGCTTCAGTAATGCACTGGGCTTTTGGTTTTGCCCAGCCGCCCTGCCTTCCGGACTCTGTTATACTTGTCTTGCGGCTGTAACTGTTTTGGGGAATGCTGGTTCTTGTATTCCATGCACAGACAAAGGTATAAGACTTAAAACAAGCTAAATCTATGTGTTGAAGGGCGCGCCTTCAGGCTTGCCATGCCAGTGAATCCAACGCCCTCCCTCCCTCACTTCATCACAGACACCTGTTTTCACTCATCATGGACCCTATTTAAGGTCTTGCTTCCCCATTGTATCCTGTCGGTCATTGTTTGGTTAGACCCCAACGTCACGCAGTTCTGTTTTAGTTCCGTGTTTTAGTTTGTTTCTGTCCTAGTTCTTTCATCAAGTATTCTGTTTTGTTCCTGTCCGTTTGATTTCATTTATTAAATGTCCTCCGTTCTCCCTGCGCTCGTGTCCTGCCTCCATCCTACACCACGACACTCGTAGTATCTTAAAATCCATCTCCAGCTGCAATAATGCTTGAAGCAATAGAGTATATGACTGTGTCAGCAGCATATAGATTAATTTTAAGTTCAAAGTAAATGCTTCCAACAGGCATTGAAAACTAAATTCCAACCTCCCGCATGGCATAAATATAGCATATTTAACCCATTTTGAGGTGTTGGTATTTAGACACAAAGTAAGGTAAAAGCAAAAGACTGGTTCATAATATTAAAAACCAAGGTCAAAAATAACAAGCCAATACAGCCTAATGAAGTGTAAACTCAGTAACAGGATGACGTTTGTGTTAATTATGCTAACTTCACAGCATATTGCTACTCACCGCAGGACAAGAGGCCATCCTGGTAGTCTGTGGTGGAGGAGAAATCAATGAACTCTCTCGGAGAGATGATGTTCCACAGCTGACCAGAAGTCGTGTACCTCATCACACAACAACCCTGCAGACATATCAGAGCCAGACTTGTGAACATCAGAAAAATATATAGATTAAGTATCAGCCAGCTGAAACTGACGTAGTGTCATGAAATGAGCGATAATGTAATATTTGCAGAAAGTCAAATTTATTGTGGGACAAAGTTCTTAAGCAAACGTGTGCAGTGCACAAGTTCACATCATTATTATTATTATTAGAGATGTCAACGACTTATGCCAGTTGATTAAGTTATCAATGAGGAAGCAAATGTAGTTCTGAATACCTGATCAAGGGTTTCTATTATGTCCATTGAAGTCAGCAAACTATCCCACTGTAATCGATAAGGCCCTGGACGTATGTAATCCACTATTCTATTGGGGTCATCGTCAACAATACCCTGGGCTTTATACCTGCAAGATAAAATCTACATATCAGATAAATAAATGTTATTGAATATAACTTCCTTTTTGTTTAATATACTGAAGAAAAATATAAAACACAAAATACAACAATTTCAAAGATTTCACTGTGTTGTAATTCATATAAGGAAATCAGCCCGTTGAAATAAATTAATTTGCCTGACATTTCACATAATTGGGAATACAGATATGTAAGAAAAATGTCAGGGATCTTCATTTTAACTATTGAACCAACACTTGTTGCAAACATTTGTTGCAAAATATAAATGTACATGTTGCATTTATATTTTTCTCCAGTGTAATAGGTAATGTGACTAAAACACTAAATACAGACATCCTTTTTATGATTCAATGGCCATTTAAAGGCTCAATACTGTAGGAAGGACCATACGTACAGATAGCCATGAAACTCTGCAGATGGCTTTCTCCACACTGTAACGTCTTTCTGCAATTAGACACATCAAGCAACACTTCAAGATAGTAGAAAAGCTGTAATACATAGGCAGCTCAATTCTTATATGTTTTCTAATTGGCACCATGTTGAAAAGTATATATAAAGTCAACTTTGATAAAGGCAATGTCTTAACAGAAAATACATTATTTTATTTTTTGTATTTGGCAATCATGGAGTCTGGTTCTAGTAATTAAATACACAAGTAGGTCAATTTCACCAGCTCAGACATTGAATGCATCCACTATGTTTGACTGTCATTTCATCAACTGTGACATCAACTGCTTGTTCGCTATAGCATACAATGCAGTTATACTTAAAATACATATTCCAGTGTTGAGACATATCATGCAGCAACAATCTGAGCTGAGGAACACACCCAACATTATCTTTTCACCTTGTAACAGAACAGCAGTTTTGCGCACACACACACAAAAGTATAGGAAATGAAAGTAGAAGTGGTTAAAGACGTACGATGTGTGTTACCCTATATGCTTTTAAAAATATGTATTAATGTCTTTACCATGTACTTAAACTACAGAAATTTCCAATTAGGTACTTCGTGCCCAAAGGTGACAAATATACTGTGAAAACACTATTACCCACCAATCTCTTTGATACTCTCCAATCATTTTCATCCAGACTGTGGTAAGATATTAGGGTCTTCTGCAATTTTGCTGCCAAAGCACTGGGGTTTTGCAAGCTTTCCATTGTGATCCTATTCAAAACGTCAACATCAGTCGTGGTAAATTATTAAATATAGATGTTTAGCAATTATTAACAAATCTATGTTAATGGATACTATTGCAAAGCTACATTGCCAGAATGTTGTATGTATTTATGGCAGATATGCTTATTGTAAAACCCGACACACTATTTTGTGACACCACAATACCTTCAATTTCGAATCTGACAACGATTAATAAATAACAGTAACAATATAATGTAGTTCATCGGGTAGATCTTACCTTTAAATGGAGTTGTCACTTACGATTGCAACCTTGCTCAGTTTTCATATCAGTTTTCATGTCTAGATGCATGTGTAAACGGTACGGTAGAATTCAGTTCCTGCTCTAGCACCCAATCAGAAGTGTAGTAGAATTTCGTGTTAGCTTTTTTCGAGATCCTATTGGTCAGATGGTTTACATACATATCGGACCATCGAGAGCGCGAGCTGATTCTTGACGGAAGAAGTCCTTTTATATTGGAAACTCTTTTGCAATCATAACTTCACACCGCATAATTCTCCTACTTGGAATAATAGATATATTACAATTAAAAACAAATCATTGTACAACAATGGCTGGATGGAGAAGGGTGTTTGGTTGGATATTCACTTAGTTGACAGTAGTGGATGTTTTATGTCGTGAAAATTCCTGTCTCAGATTTAACGTCGGTGCCAATCGCAACGTATTCGAATCAATAAGGAATGCCACCCCCAACTATATTATATTTTAATTTAAAGGTATTTTAACAAATTCTACTCCGGTCACCCCTTGTCTCCCACAGTTTTTAGTTGGGTCTGTGACTTCACTGTAGTCAAAATCCCAAACAAATTAATTAGAAATGTTTAATTACATCGCACCCTACAACAGCATTGTTTCTCAACGGGGGCGTTGGAAGCAATATTTTGGAAAGGAGAGGTGCCCTTGGGGGGCGTTTGTTTTAAGGGGAATTTACAACGAAGATTCACAACAATACGAGTTTAACGTTTCAACTACTTGCAAAAAACTGTGGTCTGCAACATTAAAACCTACCAGTTAACTCCACTGCGACTGGACGAGACGGTGTATAGAAACTCTTCTTTTCAGTGTTTCTGTCAGCGTCTTGTGGCGCAGCTCCATGCTGCCTTCACCGGAACGTGATGTCAGAGTATCGACTATAAAATTTCACCCACATGGCGTTTCCTGTGTAAACTCTGGAAAATGGACGCTGCCTTTCTTGGTATTACCCGTGGAAGAATTTCTTTCTCTTATAAGCGTTAATTTCTCTGAGGGATACACCGTGAACGCCTTGTTATCGGTTACACATTTACGAGAGGGATATTCCACTGTCGGATTTCCCCTGAAAACAATTTAGCGTCCAGCATCCAGACCAGTGGCGTCGTTAGGGGCTATTTTATGAATCTCAAATGGACCAAAAAAATTGCCCCTGATCTATTCATCTATAATTCCGATTGCGCAGTATGACAATGTAGAACTGGAGGCCGCTAGCGTGTACATCGAAATTTTCCGCATGTACATTCAAAACCCTGTACTTTCTGTCCCGGGCGGGGCAGGACAGTGGGCTAAGCCGCGAATGTATTCTGATCCTAACGACGCCTCTGATCCAGACGCACATTACAATTATTCAATACAAGTGGCTTTGTTGACATGACTGCAATACCACCACTTCACAAGGCTCTCACTAACTTTTAAGGGTTTTTAACTTGTTTCCTTTGAAAGTTAATCCTTCTGCTTTTACCCCTTGATAAATGCCAGCTTGTTTTTCTGCTTCTTTCGATTCGGTTGGCAGATCGCATCCAACTGAAGGTGCTTATACCGCCACCTACTGCACTAAAGTGTGAGGCCGGTCACGGCCTTTCTACTTCAAATCCTCACGATAACACCTGCAGCCCTAAGAAAAGAAAACAACGCCCTTACAACTACCTCCTTCCCTGTCCCACCCCCAAGAACACACCCATGTCCCTTCTCCGCTTAGCCTCCATGACCTTGTCATATAATCTTTCCCTATCACCATCATACCTTTCACAGAAAAATAATACATGCTCCACTGTTTCCACCACCAAACACTCGTCACACAATCCCATTTCATGTTTTGCCATTATCCTCAACGTGACATTCAAACCTGTGTGTCCATACCGCAACCTGCTCCACACCACTTCCTCTCTCCTACACCCCCACACTTCCCACCTCTGCCCTCACAGACCTATGTACACTATAAAATGTTTCCCTTTGCTACCTCCACTCCACTGTCTCTCCCATAACTCAATCCCAGCTCCCCGTATCATTGACTTTACCTCCCTACATCCCAACGGCACCCGGGCATCTATCTCTGTCCTCCTCGCAGCAGTTTTCGCCACTCTATCAGCCACTTGATTTCCCTCCACTCCAGCATGAGATGGAACCCAACAAAATCTCACTACCAGCCCCATTCTCTCCAAACCCAACAATATCCCCATCATCTCACCTAACAAATCCTCCCTATCTGATTTCACACTATTCAACACCGCCGCTGAATCAGAACAAATTACCACCCTGCCAGGCTTCACATCCTCTACCCACAGTGGTATAGACCCCAATGCTAATGCCGGGCCAATCGTTATCTCCCCCAATCCATACTCCACCACCTTCTGACCAATCACCCATCCATACGCCCTCTGTCTAGCCAGGTCTCTCTCCCAAGTGCTAAGACCGCAGCTCGTTGCTAAGACTGCACACCCTTTCAATCTCGTCCAATATGTCAATGCTAGTTTGTCCCGCCTCAAACTCAGTGGAAGTTCTCCCGTATCCACCTGCAAAGCCACAACCGGAGTATTCCTGATGACATCCACACACAATCTCAGGACACGTGCTTGCACCCTATCTCGATGCTGTAACACTGTTTTGGCAGCCGATCCATAAATAAAACACCCATAATCTATAGAAGACCTAATCAGTGCCTGATACATGTACAACAGCGTTTGTCTATTCGCCCACCCAGTCATACCCCACCACTGCCCTTCATGAGATTCAACACCTTCCTACACTTCAGATCAACATACTCAACATGTCTCCTCCACGTAAGCCTCTCATCAAACCATGAACCCAGATATTTGAACTTGAAAACCCTACCCAACTCCTGTCCATACAATTGCAACCGAACATCACCAACCTTCCACCTAGAATAAACTATGAAACATGACTTTACCACAGACATCCTAAAACCCCATGTTTTTGACCAGTTCTCCACCGCCTACAGCTTCCTGCATCTTTTTCAACACAAACTTCTCATTCCTATCTATATTCCACATAGCCCCATCATCCGCATACAGCACCAGTCCCATTCCTTGACCTACCTCCATAGACACATCATCTATCATTAATGTAAACAGCACAGGGCAAATCACACTGCCCTCGGGGGTACCATTGACCACCTCATACAACCCTGACAGTGCAGATCCAACCCTCACCTGTATAAATCTATCGGACAGGAAATCCAAAATCCAATTATACATTCTACCCCCAATACCCAGCACACTCATCTTAATCAACACCCCTTCCCTCCACATAGTATCATAAGCCTTCTCATTGTCAAAGTAAGTGCCAGCTTGTTTTCTGTTGGAACAATTCATAAGAGTTGTGAATCTTTGCAATATCTTTGCTATACTGGTAACAATCTAGTCGGTACATTTTATGTTAATGTCCGTTCCAAAGTTGTTCTTGTCTGTTCTTTTTTACAGACTAGATTGTTAACTATATTGCCTTGTAAATTTCAATGATGGCTTTTATTTTGAAAAAGAAAATCTGAGTGCTGCCATCATAATATTTATTAGTTATGTTCTCTAAATTAACTTACTTATGCCCTAACAATCTCTCAGTGTGATTCACCTTATAATATTCCTTAACTTATGTAAAGTATTATTTAAATAGTAATTTTGTTTCGTTTATATTTTTCCCACATAGTTTTTCCTTTTTCCTATGTACACAATACACACTATAGACACACAGCAGAGTTTTATTTTGAAGGCAAAAAATTAAAATCGGAAGTCTTACTGTTAGTGATTCGAGGCTTCATTAGCATTATTTTAGTAGCAGGATATTATGCTGGCAGCACTCAGATTTTCTTTATCACAATAAAAGCCATCATTGAAATTTAAAAGGCAATATAGTTAACAATCTAGTCTGTGAAAAAGAACAGAAAAGAATAACATTGGAACGGACATTAAACATAGAATGTACCGACTAGATTGTTAACTATCTAGTCTTTTGCCTTATATATTTCAATGACGGCTTTTATTTTTAAAAAGGAAATCTGAGCTAGCGCGACTAGCATAATAGCCTGCTGCGAGAAGAATGGTAATGAAGCCTCGAATAGCCATCACTACTTATTGTTGCTGCCAAATGTATATAACGTTTTTCCGCAGACTTTTATTTTGAAGGCAATATACGAAAACCGGAGGTCTAAAGCCTCGTTCACACCAGGCACGGCAAAATGTATGCGTTCCAGCAGAAGTCCATTGATTTCAATAGAAAGCAATCCGCACCGCTCCGGCTAATCTACTGCACTCGGACAGATGTGGATGCGGTATGGCAGGTGTGTCGCATGAGTTGAAATTTTCCAATATATATTTTCCATATATATATATATATATATATATAACGACACCACCATATATATATAGTGGCGTCATTAGGCCTAGGCGTCCGGGGCTATAGCCCCGGGGCATCGCACCTAAATTGAGAGAAGCTCCTGATCGTCGCCTTGCTAGACGCTAACATGACGAGGCTCTCTCCCATCTTTGCGATACTGGTTACGAACATGCAGAAGATTGTTTGGGTAGATTGATTGCGATGTTTGCATTAAGGTACTGTATGGTAATTTTATGCAGTGCCTGGTGTGAACGAGGCTTTATAGTTGCTGTCCAATCTCCAATGTTTCCAGCATGGAAAATCTACCGAGTTTTGACAGTTAGCTACATAGCTTGCTGCTTTTCTTTGGTTGTCGCTCAGACGATGGCAACCTGCGTTATATCTATGTGACAGCCACTGAGCCTACTAGGGGTGGGCGGATCAATCCCAAAATATCGATACTACAGATACTACGTCTCGTTTTTGAAGATTGATTTTGCCCGTAGATAAATCTTTTGTAATATACTGCATCTCTCAATTGTGATAACGTTTTCAATGTTTATCTTGGGAGTGTTTTTTATTGATTCAAGTAAGCACAGATAGACACGGCGGGCTACAATAACAACCTGTCAGTGCTCAACAGCACATTACTTGTACCATGGAACAAAGTGACTGACCATCAGCTAGGTAGAGGGGTCGCTTCATGGGGAAGTTTAAAGTAAGTTATATTGAGTCTATTTAAAAGTGACATACCAACTGCTTGAAAGTGACATACAGATTATTTGAAAGTGATATACCAACTGTTTGAAAGTGATAAGGATTTAAGTGATGTCATTGTACACTGGTGTCATCATGTTGATATTGCAAACTTCTGAGCTATTTTGCAATCAAGTGACAACAGAACTATTTAAAAGTCATTATTGTGGTTACCTATTTTTGAGTTATTTACAATAAAATGTGACGCATTATAAGGGACGTTAGTGTCTTTTATAAGAACTTAGTTGCATGTAAAAATAAAACAATTACAATTACATTTGCATATTTATAGTCCTGATTTTAGCAATGTAATGCCTTTTGTCCACTTTTGATGACTAAGAATTTTCAAGAATGATAGAGAGGAACAATTGTCAGTGTTTAGATGGACTCCAGTAAAACAAAACTGCCTATAACTTATAACACATTCATGTCTGAACAATAACTTTGTGAAATACATTTTCTCATTGAAAATGTGAAGTTGAATAAAAAAAAAAACTGGGTTTACAGTAATACATTCTAAATGTTGTTGAAAGTAAATAAATCCATGCCATCGCACTGGATAACAACATCTGGAAAATTACTTCAATGTAAAGCCTCACCACTAATGTCTTAGCATTTCTGATTTCAATATCATCAGATATAATAGTTTACAGATAATAATCACATCAAGATTCTAAATAAGCCACCCAATTTATTTTTTTCTCTGATGCAACAGTAGGAGTCTCCTGGTGTTTTACAAGGACAAGTAAAGCATCAAACACTAAAGCAAGAACATAGTGTCCAGTATTTGTTTCCATTTCAGCCCTATACGTCTTAATCTACTTCCCAGGTCCAGTTGTTGGAGTAATGCCTCTTTCATGTGAGATTTCATTGTTAGATCTGTTCACCAGCATAATGACAGCTATAATAATAATTATCATGGCCGAGCCTGCAACAACAACAATGAGCTTCCATTTTGCCTTTATGTTGTCACATTTCTTCTTCTCTTTCACCTTCATTGAGGTCTTTTGGAAGGACTTGCTCTGAACAAATGAACCAATCAAGAATCAAGGTCAGAAATATTGTCATGAAAAAACTTTACTGTTTATCTTGAATGACTTGAGGGACATCAAGTTGTGAAAAAGTGATGTAAAATAAAAATCTATTTACTGATACAGAAAATACATTTGAGTGTGAACAGATTAAAATAAAAATGTTATAATTAAAATTGTATGTAATTATTTTAAAAACCAATCCCTGTCTCACCTTCAATTCCAGTTCCTCAGCTCTTTCGTCAAGGTCCTGCATTTTAAACTTGCGTTCCTCTGTCTTCTCCATGTTTTCCATCATGATGACCTTTACCTCCTCTGCCTCCTCCTGGGCTTGGCGCAGCTGACTGTTCTTCTCAGGCGGAAAGAGATGAAATAAATATAACTTTATTTATAAAGCACTTTTTATACATTTCTGTGAAAGCCCTGGCAATGTTTTCAACAACATTTATATGTATTTTCTGTCAAAAACTCATAAACCAGTTTGCAAACCATAAGCACTACTACAACATGTTTGTTGTAAATACAATGACACTTCCTGCTTGTAACTGTCATCACTTTTCAGGAAGATTACCTTTATCCTTACCTTTTACCCAGAAAAAAACTATTAACACAACATGCATTAGTCCAATATTTTATGAGCAGAAATAAAAGATCCCTGACATTTTCCATTCTCATATCTGCATTTCCAGTCATGTGAAATCTGTAGACTAATGCATTATCATTTTAATTTCCCGATTTACTTTTTATGAATTATATCAGTAAAAGCACTAAAACTGTTGCATGATGTGTTTATATTTTTGTTCAGTATATACATTGAAAGTAGACATTGATATCGTCCTCAGAAATGTCGGATATCGCATTCAACCTGCGAGAACATGAAAGAAAATATACAGTATACTAATGAAATGAGGTATAAACATTGAAAAGAGCATTTAAAAAAGTGATTGAAAATAATCTTTTTGTCAGGTATAGGAAGTGGTAGAATTTAAGGAATGTGAGTTCTTATAGGAACCAGTCTTATAACATTAACTTCCCTTACAGGATTTTCATAAGAAATACAAATCCTATTGGATAGTTCCAAATCACAATAGAAAGTCATAAAGGATTTTGTGACTAAGTATTTAATGATACATATCTAAAATCCAAATATTTTTACACCAGGTAAATCAATCATCAACGACCTTGAGGAATGCAAGTACGTAAATGCCAAGTATATGTAAATAATTCAAAGTTCTCCCATTCCCTGTTTACTCTATCCCTAACGTTTGCGTAATTCCTAAACTATAGGATGAATAAATTCAGAAATGAAACTTGGTGTTATCTAAAACCTACATATCAGAAAATGAACAGTATGCATCTTTGTTCTCCAAAATGATTTTCACAAAACTTGATTCTGACAGCAAAAAGAGAAAGTGTAAGCTCCATGCCGAAGTGAAACTAAAAATCCATACTAATTTGTTTTGGAATGACACTTCCCTTTTATTAGCTTACCATGTTTCTGAACGATCTTACTGATATTCCGAGAATGAAGAACCTCGCTAATTCAGTGCGAAGTCTTGTATATGTGCATTCTTGTCTGGAGTGACCGCGCGTACATAACACCCCGCCTCGATTGTGATAATGAACTCTTGAAGTCTCCAAGTCATGAAAACATTACGCTACCTGAGCGAGGTAAAGTTAGTTTTATAATGGACATTCGGTGGATATTCGTTCTCTTGTCAATAGCTATGAAGTCAAGCGTTCCATGACTACGAATATTACAGATTTTGAATCGGGATAGGATGGACCACACTGTTCTGACGGTTACAAGGAGCGTTTAACTTCTTTGCCAAACGGAGTGCAACCAGTTCATTTTCCAAACAAGTATTACAAATGTTTTGGGTGCTAATAATTTTGTCCATGCCATTTGTTTTTTATCTGAATTAAAATAAGAAACGTAAGTTTCACAAATTCGTTCTGCAATTTAAAATAAATATATAAATTATTACAATGTCTCAATGTCTCAATAAATAATTAGGCATTGAGTATCCATTTATGCATGGTCAAATAATTCTGCTGTGGAATGGATGATGTACCATCCACTCACATTCAAGATACAGTTCTTCTGAACTGAGCTGCAGGACTGGAAAGAAAAAATGCTCAGGGATGTTACCATTTATGATTTATAAGAATAGTTATATTGCTGTGATAGGAGAAAAATGTGTATGGAGCAACTGCAAAATATAGAGGAGAAGAATATTCCAAATCATTCATGTTATTTGGAATATGGCACTGACCTAATATTGTAAAACCACGTCAAAGGAAATTGTTTATCAGATAAAAAGAAATGAGATGCCACTAAACACTGTGAAAATTGTAAATTAAAATCTGCTTTGTTTTAGCAAGGTTTTTTCATTTACTTCAATATGTCCTACTTTTTTTTCTAAATAATTTTTTAATTATCTTGATCAATTTATTACCTCTTTCATTTGGAATAAGAAAAATCCAATACTGCGGAAAGTCGAATTGGCTGTACCCAATATGCAGTAGGCCTACAACTAATGGTCTACACACATCAAAAATATGTTGTCCTGGCTTGACTCCCATAACTACTCGTCCTCTGTGGGTGCAATTGAAACTAAACATATTTATCAGCTATTTTGTGTGAAGTTGCACCACACCTGAATGAGCCGTGGTGCATCATGGTGTAGCTTTTGTTAAGAATTGTGCTAACCAACTGGATTTTAATCTCAGGGAATAATTCGACCCATCAAGGTGAAGGTGCACATGTATTAGTTCTGTCTTCGGGCAAGACCAATGGCATAGGTTTGTAGTGTAAATTGGGATTTTAACTATTTTCCAGGGGGTCACATTGACCTGTCTGTAATATTGGGAGGGGGGGTCATGACACCCCTGCTAATTCTACACCCCTGGGCAAGACAGTTAACCTCCATTGCTCTAAGGGCTAGTCCCCTAGCTATATCCCTGCTCTCAGTGCGTTCTTATTTTCTCCTTGTATGGGTTTTGGTCAGAAGACAAGGAGAGAGGAGAGAACTTGAGAAGATAGGACTGTAGCATATTGCTGTTGTCGCAAACCTCTGTAGCCATGAAGTCAACAAGACGTAACTTTTGGTCACAGTTTAAGGTTAGGCCAGTGTGGTTGGGATTTAAAAATCAATTGTGCTCATTAATATTTTCTCAATGTCACACTTTGCAAATTCTCTTTCTTTGCCTCCTTCATGAGAAATTCTGAGAAAGCAAGGAGAAAGGACGTTCAAGTGACGACATGGGGAGAAGGCGGGAGAAGTCCATAATCTTCAACCTAACTTCCTTTCCCCTAAAAACCGGATGTGTTCATACCGCACATGTGATAAAAACGCCTGCGATGTGATATGATTTGATATGAGACTTACTACATACTAAAACGTCTTTGCTATTTATGTTCAGTACGCAGATGTGCTGCCAGAGTGATGTGGTAGAGAGCCATGTTTGTTACTAGCAAATGTATAGTTTAACGTAAAAAAACGTTGGGTCCCGCCCAATACTAATTTAGTTCACTTTGTTTTTCGTAAACAAATGTTCTTTCACTGACAATTTAGAAAAATAATTATTTTGTCAACATAATTTTATATATTAAAGAGGCATATTGCGTTCTGTACACAGGCTACGGCTTTCCCCTGACCATCAAGCCGCTTTCCACCGGAAGCGCTGCTGTTTGCGAACTATTGTATTGTAGTAGCGTCATGCTGGCAACATTAGAGATTCCGTAACAACAATAAGACTTCCGGTTTTCGGATTTTGCCTTCAAAATAAAGGTCCGCGGTAAAACGCGATTTTAATAATATTAAATGTATCGATTTTGCCACTTTGCTTGGTGTATATTGTAAAAATGTATTATAGGAAATGTTCAGGAGACTTTATAGATTGATTATAGGCAAAAAAATCAAGGGGCACTGTGTATTTGCAATTGTTGCTGGCATTTTACTCCACCCATTCTACATCCTATTGGCCACAATGTAACTCAAAGGATATGAAATACATATTACCATGTACAGAAAAAACTATTTTATACGCCGCAGTGAATTTATTGTAGGAAATGTTCAGGAGAGTCTATAGAGTGATTATATGCAAAAAAAATCAAGGGGTACTGTGTATTTGCAATTGTTGCTGGCATTTTACTCCACCCATCCCATTGGCCACAATGTAACTCAATAGATATGAAATATATATTGCCCTATACAGAAAAAACTATTCCATACACCCCAGTGAATGTATTGTAGGAAATGTTCAGGAGAGTCTATAGAGTGATTATATGCAAAGAAATCAAGGGGCACTGTGTATTTGCAATTGTTGCTGGCATTTTACTCCTCCCATACCATTGGCCACAATGTAACTCAATGGATATGAAATATATATTGCCATATACAGAAAAAACTATACTATACGCCGCAGTGAATGTATTGTAGGAAATGTTCAGGAGAGTCTATAGAGTGATTATATGCAAAGAAATCAAGGGGCACTGTGTATTTGCAATTGTTGCTGGCATTTTACTCCTCCCATACCATTGGCCACAATGTAACTCAATGGATATGAAATACATATTGACTCATACAAAAATAACTATTCTATACGCCGCAGTGAATGTATTGTAGGAAATGTTCAGGAGAGTGGATAGAGTAATTATATGCAAAAGCATCAAGGGGCACTGTGTATTTACAAATGTTGCTGGCATTTTACTCCACCCATCCCATTGGCCACAATGTAACTCAATGGATATGAAATATATATTGCCCTATACAGAAAAAACTATTCTATACGCC